>MU161681.1:18376-37024 GCA_015888305.1 Antheraea pernyi | reverse complement strand
TACTACCGGGTTGTGAGTCACCGCGGGATACATTATTGTTTTGAATGTAAATACAAGTTTACTCAAATATTCAGTGTACTGGTTACGATTTAAGAATAGGTATATTACATTTTGTATTCATTAGTGACGCGCGTATTCCTAGTAGAATTCATTTTTACCTTAAACAATGTACAAATTATTGTTAAAAAGGAAAAAAACAATTTGTCAGATTTTATTTTGCTGATAAATTTATGTAAACATATTTACTAGTTGGTGTACACCCCTTTCGCTGTATATATTGTTTCAAATTGTTATTGAAATTCAGAAGAATATATACCTATTTGAATCTATTAGAACTAATAAGGAACATTTCATAAAATTCCATTGAATATATTTGAAACATAATTCGTTCAGACATACCTATAAATCTACATAAAATTCCGTACAAAATTTTATATACCTATAGATGAAAAACTTGGAAAATATATACATGAATATGTGCATCATCGATTCAAACAAAGTTTCTATAGTATTAATACATGTTAATGTTGCGTCTATTACTATTTAAATACATTTTCGAATTGACGCCTCCTCGCTGTGACACCTGCTCCCCCGCCCTTTGTGATAGATGACATTACTGTCCGCGGCGGCTTATGACCGGAATCAATACGCGATCATACTAATAAAATGTTCAGCAGATGTTTGCTCCCACCCCCGCATACTCCTCCCTCAGCCCCGCGGTCACCCTGCGGCGGCAATTTAGCCGATATTAAGTTTATACAGCGATTTGTATCCTCCCTTACACCGCGCCGCGTCCGCGACGGACACTGCGACCCGTACACGTCCGCGCCGCGCCGTTACTATATTTTATCTTATTTATATATATACTATTGGCCTTATATTGTTCTAAATTCGACCATAATAAGGAGTACAAACTTCTTCTTCGCGGGTTCATATCTAAATATTATCTGTGTTGTACAAAATTGCGTAGACGTAAGGAGCTTAAGTTATGACGAATATAAACTTATAATTTAAGACTTCGGATTCATCTATGATATGGAAAAAAGCTACTTCCAAATTATTTATTAATAATATTAAAGCTCGAAATAATTGTTAACTAAAACAATAATAAAAATATATATATTGAAAGGAGAAAAACGTATTAAAGTGAGTTATCGTAGTCTATTTGTTTGTATATCGTAGTATATTATACAGTATTTGTAGACGTAGATTGCATTAATCTACGATAACGTAACATCGCGTGATGTCCATACACAACGTCTACTTCTCACAATAGCGCGATTAAGACATTGTAAAATTGGAGTTCCATAACAATATTTTCCTTCAATAGAAGGAAACGTCGATAGTAGAATTTGAACCTGGAACGCGTGATATTTCGAGCAGGTAATGTATCTTAACTTATCTATACATATAATAATATAATGTTAATCTAACGTGTCTGTACTTTTTAGGTTTTTGTGAAAAACATTAACATTAACATAAACTGCTAAAGTATTATGTTCACGACAATCCTCACCAAGAAAATTATAAAGCATATCCTCGAGTAACATTTAGAGTTGGTTTCATTAAAATCGGGTTACTCTATCAAAGGTTATTGTAATTTTAATGAAGACGGCGAGTTAAGTATGAGAGAAAAGTAGATAAGTAAATGAACTTAATATATTTCAGATGATGTTATTACTCACTGTTTTTTTTTATCTTAAGTTCCACGTGTCCACAGGTCGCGGGCACAGCTAGTGAAAAATTAAATACATGATTTGAAGGGATGAGAATATTTGGGCGGTTTGCGTTACTCATGCGCAGTGTGCGTTGTACGTTAATACTGCTGGTAGCGAACGTTATTATTGGGTCAATTGCTTGCGCTCCCCGCACCCCTTCACTCAGTACACGTTATTAGTTCTTACAGAACGAATCATATCGAAAGGATTATCTGTTTAGCACACTGCTAATACTTGTAAGGAAGTATTTGGTCTCACACTGGCATTCTGTTCAGACACTCTCGTCCCTTAATTAACTTTATAATTTGAATTATTTAACTTCTATAAGATTAACATCAGTGAAAGTGAATCGAATCATAATTTTAGTACTAAACTCGATTTTTGATGAATATCAAAATCTATGGATAGGTACCTACGTCTACCTAATCATTTTCATTTTACCGATCTCGCTAATTCGCAGTAGATCTCATTTTGATGACTAATTGTTACATTCATTTTATCCAAGTATTGCAGGATTTTTTTCAAAAAGTTATATCATTAGACAAAATACTTTCAACTCAATCACAATTTATACAGATACGATTCCCACGATCACACTGATAATAAGTATTAAATGAGTAGACATACACTTCTATGAGAATTCAAATCTTTGTTTCATACATTATAATCTATATGAATGAAGTAAAATAGGAAGCACGACTGCGCTGCATGTACTGATGTATCAGGAGATCACGAACACTAAACTGTTCCCGTTGTCATTAAATAAACAAAACGGAGCTATCCAATAACTCTCCCCACCGCCGCTTGAAACCCTCGCTCACCCCAATTCATTAAAAGTATCAACAGAGTTGAATGAAAAACAGCAATAATTAAAATGTGAGACAATAGACATCAAGGAGCGTGTCATGTGCATGCGCACCACCCGGACTCTCATACTGGCACAACAGCAGGGCAATCCAGCTGGTAAACTCGCACACTTTATAAGGACCACACTGCGTCACCTTTTACTCAACTACTACGTGGAATTTGAGCGAGTTTGTTAAGTACTATGCCGTCCCGGAAACGTTTTGGATGAAGAGTTCCGATCGTACCTCCGTGTGCATCGGACGCGTGCTCCAAGTTACTTTCGATGCGATTGTTTACATTCGTTTCCGTTACGTTTGTCGTATTCAGTTCGCGACGTGTTTACGCGCCCGCGTTCTCGCATCGAGAGTCTCGGTTTTTCGCGATCTCTCGTTTCTATCCAATCGTTTTTAGTTTCTGCATTGTCTTTCGTTAAGCGTTTTTTTCAGAACGTAGTAAACTGTACTTTTCAGTACGTTCAAATCGCACTTTTCAGTGCGCCCACCGTCCGCCGTGCACTGAATGTCGCCGTCTCGTGTTCCAGGGATCCAGCACGTCGTGCCTGCGTACGTTGTGCTTCGCTCCGTGGTTCGCGCTATACGTGATCGCGCCGTGCAAGAAGAAAAAAGTGTTAGGGCTTCCCCCTATGCACTGTAGGTCCCCTCTGCCGTGAATACCGCCGTAGGTATTCAGGTAAAGGTAGCAACTCCCACCGATCATCGTAACCTGACTCGTTTCCTTCGGGAGAACAAGTATGGTTATTTTACTCATTCGCTCGAGGAAGAGTGCTTATTACGGGTTGTCATCCGTAGAGTCCCCGCCGAAAACCCGACCGATGACATCTTCGACAACCTCAATGGGAAGGATATTCCCGTTCGTGAGGTGCATCGTATGTGCTCTCCGTGCACCAAGGCCCCATATGACATGGTACTAGTCGTTCTCGATCGCACCCATCAAAGGAAAGCGATATTCGATGTCTCGACCCTCTGCGGCCTCTCCGGCATTATCGTCGAGCCGCCGCGCAAAAAACAGTACGGACGGTACCCTCGCAGTGTCGCAACTGCCAGGTGTATGGAGACTCTGCACGAAACTGTCGCCTGAGACCCAGCTGCATTAAGTGCCTCGGTGACCACTCCACCAAGCAGTGTTCTTGCTCGTCAACCTCCTCCGACCCTCCGAGTTGCGTTCTGTACCGTGACGTGGGTCATACAGCGAATTATCGTGGATGTCCCAACGCCCCGCGCACAAAGCGCCCTCGCTACTCTAAGCAGGTCTCGCCCTCTAGGACGGCCGCCGCCTCCGCCTGCCCTCGACCTCTGCCTGCCCTCGACCTCCACCTCTCATGTCCCGAGAGGCCTTACCGAATCTGCCGAGCATATCTCGTGCTCCGGCAGCGTCCATACCCGCGAAAAGCACGGGTTTAAATTCGATCTTTTAATATGCGTGTTTGCTCCCCTCTTTCGCCCCCGCGCACATCGTGGATCTTCAGTAATATCTCGAGCCGAGGTCGTCCCCGGATGGAGCTCCCGAGATGTTACTATCGCGATACAGTGACTTACCTACATCACTTGTATTCACACATGTGATCATCTCTCACACACGTGCACATATATACACATGGTAGAAGGGTTTTGTTTTTTTCCCTTATCGAACTGAGTCGAATAGCTTAGTTCGTTTCATTTCCAATATACGCGTATGCGTTTGTGAATCATGGAATTTAGATTATATGATTCACAAACGAATATATGTATGAATAGCTTAGAATAGTTTAACTAGGTCCGTTCGGGTGTCTCAGATAACTGCCCAAGCCGAGGTGTGCCGTGCGCCCTTGAGCGTGTTACCTAAAGAAAATCGGCTGACTGCCTTAAGTGCTCGCCTTAGTAGTTCGGTGAAGCTGTAAAGACCTTGTCAGGTTAATAGAGTAGTCACTTTGAGAAAGAAAAAAAAAACGTCTTGGATGAATAATTTAGCTCATCAGTAAAAACAAAAAAACGTTCCTAATTTTATCTAGTGTTTTAAAACGTGTTCTGTAACCAATTGAACACCCTAAATCAATACGTAAAATAAGAATGTAAATCTAGTGTCTGTACTTTTAAGATTAAAAAAAATGTTATAGGTGTCTAGGAATAAGTAATGAAATTTGTCTGTCTGTATATCTGTTTTTTTATGCACGCACTGCTGCTGAAGTATTAGATTTAGGATAAAACATATTCTGGAGTTACATTTAGTCTTTGCTCATTATATTCTGATTCATAGTATCTGGTAGTAGGTGAACGAGTATTTCTAAGATAAGACTAGGTGACAGTTTTACGGTTCGGTGAGACTTGCTACTGAATTAGACCATCAAAACAATTTACTTTGTTTGAAAATTCGATATCAAATGGTTTATTTATTTGTTTGAATTCATAGTTTTGATGACCTTCATGAAGTATCTGAGTCACGGCTAAATTTGTTTTGAGTACCACGCCGTAGCCCGAGAGCCTGATTCAGGTGATTATGTTAAATAGTTTTTTGCATTAAATTTCACGCAATTCTAGTAATGAGTATTGTTGGAGATTACCAAATAATTACTCCAAAATATGTCATAAAAAGTGAGTTATGTTTATCTATGCTTCATATCTGTATTAACTTTTTAGCTGGTCAACTCTGCATCGTCTGCGCCTTTAAAGAAATCGGCTTTTAGATAAAGAGTAAGCATTTCAAAAGTAAAACAAAAAAAATTATCGATACTCATACTTAACTCGCGCATTATTCAAATTACATTAACTTATGATAGAGTGGACCGATTTTAATGAAACAAAAACTATATGTTACTCTAGGTACGATATATGATTTTCTTCGTGAGGTTTTATTATAAACGTGCTTCTGCGCGCGAGTTCGTCCGCGTGAAATAGTTACTTTGGGCTGGCGCTAACACGCAGCAAAAGCTCTCAAAAGGAAATAAAAAACGATTTCGAAATATTCTTCACTGGTGCCCCGCTCCTATAGGTCGTAGCGTATGATATATAGCTTTCCTCGATAAATGAGCTATCTAACACTGAAAGTATTTCTCAAATCGGACCAATAGTTCCTCAGATTAGCGCGTTCAATCAAACAGACAAACCTTCCAGCTTTATAATATTAGTATAGATTTTGTATTTTAGCAATGATCCGTGCACAGAAAACAAAATAGAACTTTCTAAAAAAGATTGAAATATATTCCATTAGTTATTCTTAGTTACGGACATTCTTTCTTTTTCACAAAAATCGAAAAGTATAGATACGTTTAATTTACATACATATTATGAATATATGTATACATAATACATATAATTAAACGTTCTGTAGGTGTTGTGGCGCTGTGTCGCGTCGAGCTCCCCGCGCGTCGCGAGCTCTCTTGCTCACCACTCGATTACATTGTTATCGGGAACTGACTCTCATTAACCACTTTACAGATACTGCCTCTCACTATTACAGATCATCGAGCTGAAACTCGAAAGTTAAACAATTCTAGTTATCACCGGTTTCAATTGTATTTTTAAATGCGAAAAATTTTAATAAACCTAAAACCGGATTGCAGCCACACCTACCGTTTCCAATTGTAAATTCAAACTATCAAGGGACTCACTCAAACATATGTTTGGGTATATACCCAGATGGTATGTGAGAAATCTTTTAAAAAAAGCCTACAACCCGTTCGTAGCATCATCTACCGGGTTCAATTAAAATAAAAACTAACCTACATATATTGGCGGCAATGTAAAAAAAGCTAGCTTGAGAGTTCTATTATGGATCCCCAGTTGGAACGAAGTTCCTTTCCCTTTTTTGTAGACGTTTTTTTTTTTTTTCGAACTGACTACGCTATTGATCAAGCAAGGTCTTAACAGCTTCACCGGACTACTAAGGCGAGCGCTTAAGGCACTCAGCCGATTTTTTTTTTGACAACTAGCTCAAGGGTGCGCGGCACAAATCATAAATTATAAATCAAAATGTTGACCTGTAAAGGTGTGATTAAAAAGGGGTACAAAATTTTGGTTTCACGTATTAATATATAAGATAACATTTTGTTCTCTAGTTCAAAATCCAAAATACATTATTCAATTTAGACCTTCAGAAGGCGCTTATGAACGTCAAAACTACCACCGGCTCGGGAATGAACCCAGTTTTATCTCTTTGACATATATGTATATAAAATACATTACACACTACAATCCTTATTAGTGTACACATAGAAAGAGGTATCAATTCCAGACATAACGATCGTTCTCACATTGATCTACTCTATAATAGCATTTTGACACAAAAACCCGCTTAACATGGCGCTTAAACTTACTTAATATACTTTGGGTTTTGAAAATTCAATTAAAGTACAACATATTCAATATCAGTGTTCTTGTTGATACGAGAGAATGAGTTCAGATTCGTTTTATTTTATCATCTGTAAGAAAATTCAGGAACATCATAATTATTTAATGTTTATTGAAAATTTACTTTGAACTATAATATAAAATATATAAATATAAAAATAGAGTAAATAGTTTTAACTGTACTTGTGGAAATGTTCATTTTAGACCTTTAAATGTGAATGTTAATACTATCGACGTAATATTAATCATTTTATACCTTCATAAATTAGTACGCCAAGACTTATTATATTGTTAGGACAATTGTGCATTTAATTTTTATTATATACTTATATAATGGTAGTTGGTGGCACAACAAAATAATCCCAAGGAGGGTTGATGTCGGGCAGGCGGCCGATCGTAAAAATTAAGCCAAATCTTATACCACAACATGAGAAACATGTTGTACCGACCCTACTTATGTAGGATAAGGGTAAGTAGAAGAAGATAATGGTAGTTGGTGGACACCGCTATATTACTGCATATACTGCAGTCTCAGTATATCTCGGGTTGGGTTGTTGCCTCGAATGCAACACCGCGAATCTATCTAAACTAATCTAGATATTCATACAATTACGAATTCTTGAGAAACATGTATTCGTAAGACACACATGTATTCGTGAGATAGACATGTTAGTCTCGGTATGAACTCAGCTGACCTGATAATTATTCACATCATTATCAATCCTATAATAATACTCGTCGCGCGTTTGTACCTGTTACGTGGGTCGCGTTGGGCGGAGCCGTCTCTTCCTGCCCCCCAAGTTTGACAATCTATCTTCCACATTATTACTGCCATTTTCGAGTAGGTAATAATATTACAACTGTCTTGCGACCATTTGAATGTTCCAACAAGGTGAAGTTTATTATTAGAACTTTTGAGAGACTTTTTGTAGCATCTCAAAATACATGCTCGGTGGTGTTACTTTCCACCCACTTCACTTACGTACAATAACCGAATTACATTACGTAAAATGCCACCATATGTTACAAAATATAGACTCAAGTAATACAAGATTATAAATAAAATATAAAAGGCACTACATGACAGACTAAGATCCCGCCGAAACTGTCAATTTTGGTATATATACTAACTAGCGAGCACGGCGGAAGCTGCCCCGCTCTTATAATAAAAAAAAACCTTGACAAATTATATACCTAAACCTTCCTCATAAAACACTTTATCGACTAGCAAAAACCACATGAAAATCCGTTCAGTACTTTTTGCACTTATTGCGAACAGATAGACGTGGCAGAGGACTTTGTTTTTAAAATGTAGCAGAATATAGTCGAGTGCTATTCGCGTCTTGCAAAGTCTCACCGGCGGTAACACAACAATGAGGTGTCAGTACAGAGTTCTTACATCTTCCAAATTGCATGCGAGTTGCCGATTGCAATCATTCTACAGACTGTATCGTTACGTGACGTCACTATAGCGTCGGATCCGTTAACTTGAGCTGAGGGGTTAGGGATCAGTCACTGAAAGCGGAGGGGGCGTGGTGAAAGGAACGTTAGTAGATTTTTTCCGAAATTAATCTTTCTTCAAACACTCGATGCTCGTTGCGGAACAATGAAGAGGGAGCAGAAAATTTAATCTCACGCATTCACACACACACACACACACACACCCACACGGGTATTTGTCAATTAACAATAAGTTTACAAATAAGTATGAAAAATCGCATGTTCCTAAATGTTTACAAGAATGATACATTATTATGTTGTTATCACTACATATTATAAAACAAGGTCTTCCACCGCGTCTGTGTGTCTGTCTGTTCGCGATAAGCTCAAAAACTACTGAACGGAGTTTCATGCGGTTTTCAGCAGTAGATAAAGCGATTCATGAGGAAGAATTAGTCATTTTAGGCATATAATTTGTCAAGATTTTTTGACGATATCCCGATGACGGGATAGCATCCGCCGGGTGCGCTAGGTATTAACAAATTATTGACGACATAAATTTTCCACAAGGTTGGATTTAGCACTTTTAAATGACTTTAGTGGTTAATAATTCTGTTAATATGATTATTTCGCACTTATATTTCTTACTTAAATTACAAATAAAATGAAATATTCACAGGTACCTATGACTTTTAAATGTCTACTATATTGATTAACGATATTTGATTGGTTTATGTAGTTTTTTTTTAATAATGTTTAACCAAAATTAGGAGTAGGTTAGCCTAGGACGGAGGAGCCTTTTGGGAAGCTGTGTTGATGAGGAGTTAACATCGTTAAAAAATCGATACCGCGGCGGTGCCCAAGGGGCCTTACTCTCTGCTGCCGGCTGAACCCATGGGGGAAGGGGCGGGGACCTGATCTTCCATTGTACGGGTTCGGCAGGCTGGCAGGCAGTCGGAGAACCGGGCTGCCACAGTCGGGTGTGGCGTGAGCTAAACGCCTTTTAGTCGGTAAGAGTCGCCCTCGGGCACCGTCCCGCCACATTTACGTAGTGGGCGGCCGACACTACTCAGGGCTCCCGGGGCCGCTGGGTGTCCCATGTAGGAAACATTTCCACGTTAAATAAAAAAAAAAGTTAGTCAATTTCTCTTTCCATACTTATGAGAGTAGAGATAGAGCCACGTTGAAACTATTACTGGTTTCAGCATGAATGGGTCGGCTCGCCCGGGGTAGTACCACCCTCTCATAGAAAACCGACGTGAAGTAACAGTGACGGTGGTGATCACTTAACATCAGTGAACCACCTGTTCGTATGCCAATAAAAAAAAAGTTACAGTATTTTATTGTTACGCAGTTGTGATAGTACACTTCAAGTAATTTATAATTAATTTTAATTTTCGAAATTAAACCCTTTGAATCAATAAAGAAGACATTTTAGGAATTTAGTCTCAACTTTACTTTCTCGATACATTCTTGAAAAACTACCTTTAACTTGTTAATGACTGATAAAATTTCATAATGATAAAGTATTCACGCCATCTTTCACACTTAGTATAATAAATAAAACTTTTTAAATAATAATGTTAGAATCTACAATAACGTTCCAAAGCACAAAGGACAGATACTAAATTCAAGCAGCAGGTTTTACTGTCAAGAGGTTGTTATAGCGTTGATCAGTACGTCAATGATAGTAAAGGTCTCGGCGTCACTCTCAAAGATGGAGTTGCAATGAATCCATTCCTTCATTGTTACTGTAGTAAGTATTCGGTGCCGTTCGTATTGTATGACAAACGTACAAGTGACGCGTAGACATTCAGGCAGACAGACTGCGGGGACACCACAGCCTTTCAGTTTCTTCAACTATAGTTACCGAGGCTATATTACAAAAAGGGATTAGATAATTAAGGAATATATATAGATAATGAAACAACAACGACAGTGTCACAAACTATATTCAGTGTAACGACTATCTGACTAGTAGATCGGAGCGGAGTGAAGCTACGTGACGCGTCACGCGTCGCCTGATGCGTGGCGCTGTTCACCTCACCTCACCTCACAAATACTCCATACGACTAAGCATTACAATAAATAACTGCTAATAACGTTATTAACAACTAAATCCGTTACTAGCGCTGGCAGCACCGGCTTATATATAATTATAGTGCACTTACAACTATTTACAAACCTACTATTTACACACAGTTTTTGTTCTCAGCTGAAAACCGAGCGATACATTGACACCGCTCTAGTATACATATAATCGCATATATATAAAAATAGTACTAACCGTGAAGAAGTGTTCGAGCAGACGGAATGTTTATTAACATATAAGGAAATAAGTATTAGTCATACATAAAAATATATAAAGAAGTATTAAATGGTAATAGGTGTTATACTGACTCCTGACTGAATAGTAAATTCTGATTGAACTTTTGAGGGATATTGAAATAAATATGACACAATCTGTATATTGGCAAACGGATAACTGTTGTAAACTGTGATGGGAATATTATATAACCTTACGTCATAATAATCACATACGCTCGTTTTAACGAATGCATAAACAATACCCATACAATAGTACAGTAAATTGAAAGTTTATGTTTTAAATTAATTAAGAATTTGTATGTAGTAGAACTGATATCAGTTCGTTGCGAGCGAAGTGTAACGTGCGACGCGATGCTACACCTACTATTCTATACAACTGCTATTATAGTAAGTTACTGCGTTGTAGTTCAGTGCTATATGAAGGAAATAGCAAACGTCTCAGTGCTGAAAGAGCTTGCAACGGAACATTACCTGAACAATGTCTTTGAGTAAGTAGACTCCGGCTCGTTTGCTTCTAATTAGGCATACATGTTAATACAGTTTGAATGATTGTAAACAACGCGTCGCAACATTATACATTATTCATTAGAGTATATGAATATTGAATTAATACTTTACATTAGACATTGGTTTCCGATGAATAAATTTAAATCACTTAAAAATGGTTCTATAACAAACTATTCCATATTTACAAGGTAATAGTTTTCTAATAATATAAAACTGTATATCACTAATGAATAATAATACACATGTATTCAAATATACACTTAATTATAATGTAAGTATATACAGTTTCATGTGTTCTCAGCTTAATTATACACTTAACTACATAAATTATTACTTATTGTATTATAATAACACTATTCAATCAATCGTATCGGATATAATTATACATTTTTACATACACGGAAATGTTTGCCTCCGTTATAGAGATCATTATATGGTAGAGAGCGAGTATGCGCGGGACTATGAGTATCTGCAGTACGCGTGGCGACACGGTAACCTACAAAAAGTATCGATACTTTACCTATAAAGAGTATCGGAACAAAAGTATCGTATTCGATAACATATCGAATAAAAAGTATCGATACCTTAAACGTCTATTATTTCTATAGATTTTTCATAAACTAATTAAATAAGATACAAATTAAAGTTTACGACAACAGTGCTCGAGCATGCAAGTACGGACATAGCACCTAATCACGAACAATGCAACAATAAAAACTTATTATCAGAAACATTACTCGGAATTTGTTCACTGGGCTCTTGTTTATTTTGTTCGCCCTGTAGATGTGTTCAAATTTATAAATTAAAACAGAGTATTAGTGTACCTGAATACTAACATCGTGCAGCACTCGAGTACACTCCGCGCATCACTATAGTACGCAGTTCATATCGCTCGTTGAGATTTGTTCGATTGTGGCCATAAGTTCACTGGTTAATAGAAACTATTGAATTGCAGGAAACCGGACGGGTAAGGCACACGAGACCTGACTTCAGAGAGTCTCACGCAGACTTCCTTCCAAACGAGTGTCTCCATAGAGGTATAGCGGGAGACAAGCTCCTCTGAGCGTCGACTGCAGGTGAGGCTCCGTGTATCCGTGCAGGAGGGCGGGGAGGTGTTACGAGTGCACTCGGCTGTGCGGCGGCGCCTCCCGCCCTCGCACGCGCACAGCATCCAGCTGCCCGAGGGGAGCGAGGGGCGCGTGCTGCGCGGGCGAGGGGACCGGCGGCGGTGAGGGCGGCGCGGGGGGCGACGGTTCAGGCGGGCGAAGCGCGGGCGGCGCCGGCAGCGACAGCACGTACCTGCCCCAAGGAACACTTCATTATAATTGATTTCACGATAAATTAACTTTAGAGGTATAACTATATACATCACTATATCTATAACGCGGGTACTTCATTTAAACATTATTGTTCTATCAATAAACAATTATTATAACACTCTAGAAATTTCAACTCCTCGTTTTAATCAAATTTATGAGCAAATAATAATAGTTTTGTCTAGGACGTCACAGTAACAGTCTATTGAAGGCTAATATGACTGTAACTAAATTGATTTTTGTTTTTGTATTAGTGTAAATTAATTATTTTGCTTTTTTTAGAATTACAAAACTGAGTAATATTTATAGGCGTAGTTCTGATACATGATATTGAGGTACTTACCTACTTTGTCTTAGCGTATTGAAAAGTTAATGAACTAGCCTGGTGATAGGTGATAGATGGTAATAGTCTTCAAAACGACGTAAGTCGCAATGCATTTATTATGAAACTTCATAAATATATTTGTTTAATTCCGTGGTCATTTATATAGAGAACAAGGTAACAAGTTGTATGACTGGTGTCATCTTACAGGATTTAGAGTGTACCTGTGTAAGAGTGCGCGAAAGGCTGCGGCGGGCTCCGCGTCGCGCCACAGGGCGGGCGGGGCGGCGGGCGCGAGCGCGAGCGGCGGCAACCCCGCGCCCAGACCCAGCGCCCACCACTCGCCCGCGCCGCTCCACTCGCCCCACTCGCCCACCACTGTGCCACGAACAAACAAACATATTAATATAATACAAACAGTTTCTTGCAACTCTCGGTTACTTTAATACATTTGTACTTTTACTAATCATGACACAAATAGAAGCAACAATTAACGTCCTATGAGACTATTGTTTTTTTTTCGATCCGACTAACGCTAAGATTAGACTGTGTTTCAAAGTTAAAAAGTATTCACGCTATCTTCTATTTATAAACACAAAACTTGTAAATGCAAATCAATTATACATTGCATTGTTTATTGTGTAAATTATGTTATTACGTAATTGTTTATCTAAATATTAGTAAACAATTATATTATTTATAGTTGTTTTTTATATTATAGGGGGCAAACGAATAGGTTGGTCATCTAATGTTAAGTGATCACCACCGTCCATAGACACTAGAAACACCATGGGAATCACAAGTGTGTTGCCGGCCTTTTAAAGAAGTGTACGCTTGTTTCTTAAAGGTTTCTTATGTTTTTCTTTGTAATCTATGACCCTCGATTTCTTACAGAGCGCGTCAAAGTGCCTGGAGGTCTTAAACATTAGCCTGTTCAATCGTTTAGTTAAACAATCTCTAAACTTTTATAATGTAAAGCATTCATTGTAATTTTATAGTAATAAATTGTGTATAATTTGTTACACGAGATGTTATACTGCGTTTTACTGCGTTTAATGAACTATTTAAACTTCTAAAACTATTTAAAACTCGTAGACTCGTAGAACTCGTAGCTATTAATACCATAGTACAGTAACTCATACGTGTAGCAATAGAATGCTCCATCTTTAAATGTTGTATTTGTTTTCCATACCTTTTGAATTCGCACAATAATAATTCAAGTTCACTTTTTATATTATGATAATATAATATGTAAGGTTGAATAAAAACAAATCGCTGTGTACCTCTTGTCATTATCATGCAATTAAGTTAAAGTGTATGTAAGTCGTATCTAGAACATGCTGTAATACGGTAATGATACATAGATGTTGTTTCAACTATTTGCCGATCATAATAAACTTCTACCCGTTTTCCTTTTCTTGTGCATAATTTTATAAGAACCTTGAAAACTATTTGACTGAATTAGAAAATAATCTATTTAGAATGTATCAACTTGAGTTGATTATATGTTAGTTATTGTTTTGTAATGTCCACCTACAACATTACAACTCGGTCGTACTGTGCGCTGCGAACTAATGGAGTGACATTTATCATGTACCGTTAAATACTTTATAATTGCAGAGGGAATGAATGTGTCGGTTCGCGTGGCAGGCGGGGTGCAGGGGCGGCGCGGCGGGGGTCAAGGGGGTTCTGTTACAGAGTGTCAGGTGGTCCGGCCGCGGTTTTAACCACACGGTACGAACTGTCTGAACGGAACTATTTATCAGTTGACACCATCGGACACTCCCCGTACAATTATAATTACATCAAATCATATCTGCGCTTCCGCTGTATCAGTGTCTATCGCGTTAAATACGTCCGTCACGCGCTATCACTTTTACATCGGAGCTTCGTCGCAGTGTTAGCGCGTAATGTACACCGCGCCTGCGACTGTCCCGTAGATCCAACCTACCTGCTCGCCTTCACGCAACAACAGTTAATAATGTGAAAATGTTCATGACGTTGTGATAATATCCGTCGTCCGCTCTAACGCATTGTATCCATACTTAAACTGAATAACTAACGCGTCTAACTAGCCAATTTATCGGAAATCTACTATCCAAATTATACATTAGTGCCCCCATCGGTTATTGCGGTGCGCTTATCAGTTTTTATTCGATATTTGTTATTTTATAGATTTACTACTGGGTCTCAAACACTCTAGACAAGTATCCGTAAGACGGTAAATCATCAATCCCTGTGATTTCTGAATATATACCTAATCGGAGGTGACAAAATACTCTTAATGAGTTATTAGTTAGTATATCGTTGTTTAACATCAAATATGTTTCAATATAATAAATGGATGTTTTTTAACTGGACACGCACACTTCTTATAGTAATCGTTGGGTACCCATCCACATGTACAGCGCTGTCTGCACATTCTTTACTCGATCATTTAAAATATTGCTTATTGGAAGCTAGTAATGAAGTTTATTTAGAGTGAATTAGGGTGCAGGTGAGTGCGCGTTAAGTGAGTGAGTGTGTGATGTATATACGCAGAGTACTGACCGTGTTCGTGGTGCATGAAAGGCGCGTGGTCTCTACCGAGCGCCTTCTCCCGTTTGCGCCACTTAGCGCGCCGGTTCTGGAACCAAACCTGCACATACAAATACAAACATGTTATTATTCACTCGTTTAACATAATAAATACCACGGCCCTCGACATCTTCGCAGCATAAAGTACACTAATCACATAGATAAAATTGCCTAAAAATCAGAATGGAAATTTTTAATTTTTTCACATAAATTCCAGTTTATATCATTTTACGCAACCGCTTTGAACTCGGTTCGGCTTTTTAATTTTTTTATTGTTGTAATTGTTGCCAATTCGTTCTCACCCCCTCCTACCCCTCCCCCTCCAGTGGTCCCAAGCTTTGCTGTCGCCCTCACCTCTCGAGTACAATGGAACCGTAATGAAAAGCAATTACTCATACGTGGTTTCCATGCCGAGAGCTCGCGGCGCTACACTAATATCGACTCTACCGCTTCACGGCATAGTTCCCTTTGCTTCGCCACAATCGAGAGAATAGAAACAAATTGAACCAGTCGAGCCGCAGTGCGCTAATAAAAGACATTGTAGAAAGTAAAAATTGGTGTAATTTCATAATTTACAATGAGAGCAGCGGCACATTGTACTCAAGACTCTGAGTTGCGAGCGTCCGTCGAACCTGTAGCTACCTTCTCCGTATTCACGATATAGAGTAACCAAAAAAGAGTAAGAAACATCTAATCATCGTTTGGTGTTTGGATTATAATGGATTGATTGTAAGTTTTTGATTATAATTAAGGTTTTATCTTCTACCGCGGAACGTTTCATTAATCAATCTCTAGTCGAACCCATAAGAGAGCAAGTGTTTTGTTGTTTATGATAATTTTATTTACATCAGCAGATGTAGCTTGAGGTAGTTGTGGGCTTCACATACAGAAGGCTAAGTACACGTTTCGTATGTACAACAATGTAATATACACACGTGAATGTGACGCCTCGCGCCGCGCAGTGCTTGTGCACATGTCAAGTGTTGTAAACACGCAGAACTTGTGGGAATCTGACCAATTTTACTTAAACCTTTACAATCATCCACTCCAGATCAAATATTCCCCGATGCCCTTCCCCCGACAGTCCCCCTGTCGGGTCTCGCGTCGCAACAGACCGGCTCGTGTCGATTACAGCGATCACTTCACATTTTTATTGGGAACTCGATTGCAATCTAAATTCCAACTTGAAACGGAACGTGCTTCAGATCACATTAAACCTTAACCCTTAAAACATAAGAGCTAAATCACTTCGAGGGCAACTCCCGAGGGGCGTATAAGTCTTTTGTACTCGAGAGCAATCTATCGAGTGGATTAAAAGCAATTTGCACCGACTCGAGTGTGATTTAAGAACCGCGCGTTTCCTACACGTCACCGCGCTTCTCTCCTCCCTCACACCATGGGTGTAATATCACTCAGGGCTGTCGCTCAACACAGAACACATATTACAAACCTCTTTGTGTATCAAATTATAGCAAATGGTTAATATGATATTTTCAATGTTTGAAGTAACAGTACAGATACAAGCTCCTCAAACCAATCTCAAACCCACCCTCCTCGATTGTACTCTAATACTTCCACTAACGGTCATTATATATTAAGCTGAAATATAAGGTAAGTATGGATGTCTCGATATAATAAGTATTTAGTGTTGAAATATGACAGAGCGAAACACAAACCAATTTATTGGCGCACGAGACCTACTCACGACTAGAAACACAGTCTAGCAATCGCACTCTTATAAATCTTTACTATAATTGGTTTAACATCAGATAATAACCAAAATGCCTTCCGTGGCACTGTAATAGTAGCGAGAACATCGCGATCAATATAATGATATAGGTCGGTTGTTATAAAAGAAACGATTTCATTTTGTATATACGCGTTATAGATATAGTTTAACTATAGTTTAACGTATAGTTTAACTAAATACAGTCTTTGGAAGTATCTTATAAATAAAAGAGTGGAGTAAGTATAAAGACGTTCTAGTATATCTACACGCATGGGCATATTTTATTTAGAGGAACGCAATAAAAAAAGGGGCAAACCAATATGAAAACGGATTTATTTGTTCAATAGAAGAAATATGTTTAACGTCTTTGAAGACAAAATAATTTTACTAAATGAAAAATAAATAGATACATTAAACTCAATATTTTAAATGTAACATTTTGACCTAACCAAATGAAAATTGAATATTGTTCCAAAGACTGTTTTTCTTGTCCATAAGGTGACCATCAGTATTAGTATTGTTCAAAATGCTGACATCTATATGGACGTAATTTTTATTAAATTGTCAATGAAACTTTGGGCCATTAAGTTCCGCTCTTAAACGAATGCAGTTTTGAGATCCCTTATTTTTGACGTTCTTCTAAACATGTCCTTGAGTATATTTCGAGTACTCTTTAACTTAATTATTACATTAGAGCGAATACTAACATTAAAACTCTACAGTACGTGATATACAGTAGCATCTATAAGGAAAGCTAATAATTGTTCAGTGCGGTAACAACCCTGCGCTGCCGTGCGGTCGCGTCCCTGTGTCAAATATTGAAGTAGCGAAGGGTTGCATAACTGATTATAATTAATTAGTAATTAAATACAACAATTAAAATGCTATTCATCAGTCTCAGTGTAGCAAACGTTGTATACCTATTTGCATACCGTATTATCTTCTATTTGTTCCTTATGCAAAAAATATTTTTCAGCTAAGTTATAATAAAAATATTGATTGGCAGAAAAAATATTTTGAACCTAAATAACGCGTATCTTTATGTTTTGTTACAAAATTTGATAACAATATCAACACAACTCAATCAAGAAGCTACAAACAAAGTAAATTTGATAGTCCCAATATTGTGACAAAAATTGAGATTCACTTCATTCCAGCGGACAAGAGTTATATTAGGTCTTTACCTATGAAATTGCCGTTTTGTATGAAAAAATTGAAACGTTTTTTTTTCATGTATTTTTTATTTGTATTAATCGAAGTAATCACCCATGCAATCAATACATCTTTGCCAACGCAGTGGCAGTTTATTGATACCCTTCTTAAAGAAATCAGCTGGACGGGATGCAACAAATTCTTCAAAGGCATTTTGTACTACCTCTCGGGTATTGAATTTTTTTCCCGGCAAGGAGTTATCCAAATTTTGGAAAAAGTAGTAGTCTGTAGGCGCAAGGTCTGGTGAGTAGGGCGGATGACGAAGAACTTCCAACCCCAGTTCTTGCAACTTGGAGACCGTCTGCTGTGC
>MU161681.1:0-18308 GCA_015888305.1 Antheraea pernyi | reverse complement strand
GCAGTAATGCTTACCCCGTTTGGTAAGAAGCTGTGATGAATCATACCGGCGCTAGACCACCAAACAGTGACCATCACTTTTTTAGGGGTAAGTTTTCGTTTAGGGCATTGTTTAGGTGCTGAACCAGGATCCAACCAACTTGCTGAGCGCTTGCGGTTATCAAACAGAATCCATTTTTCATCGCAGGTAACAATGCGGTTCAAAATTCTTTCATTTGTGTGTCTGTTGAGCAGTGCAAGACACGTCTCGACGCGTACTTCGCGCTGGCGATCATTGAGTTCGTGGGGCACCCATTTGTCAAGCTTTTTTATCTTGCCAATTTGACGCAAATGGACCGATATTGTTTTTACGCTAACGTCGAAAGCTGCTGCTAATTCAGCCGTAGATTGTGTATCATCAGCTTCCACAATCGCCTTTAATTCGTCATTGTCGACCAAAGTCTTCGGACGACCGCGAGGTTCATTTTTCAGGTCGAAATTCCCAGAACGGAAGCGAGCAAACCAATAACAGGTGGTGCGTTGGTTTGTAGTGTTAGCTCCGTAAACGTCGTTGAGGTTGCGTGCCGCTTGTGCCGCGTTGCTGCCACGACGGTACTCATATTCCATTATTACTCGAATTTTTAACGTATCCATGATGACAAAAAAGATTGAAATGCGATGAAAATGTAACACTAATCAATAAACAAATGACTACTTTTGGAAAAGAATTCCATGTTTTTAAAATAAAATTAATTTGAAATTAGAATTCTAAGCCAAACAAAAATTATTTTGATTTGAAATGGCCAGTACCGCAGAACGGCAATTTCATAGGTAAAGACCTATTATTTAGAAACATAATGTTTCGATGATTAAGTGTTGAAATCCATGAAGTGCTTTAGATTTATGATACAAATACTAAGAATTGAGTGCAGAATAGAAGAGAATTACATGTAGTATCCTGTCCGTCCAGCTTCTTACTGGCATAATATTTCTAAATTTAAAGAGTTTCAAATGAAAATGAGAAACAGTTTTGGGTGCCTCAGTAATACCTTTGATAATGACAGGGAACTCCATAGAGTTAAAGAAAATTGATACTGTTATAAGGTGTAGAAGGGTGTAGGTTCTATCAAAAACAAAATCAGATGTTACATCAGAGTAGTTAAAAGAAATAAGTCTCTAAGATTATACCACGTCACACAATAGTAGCCTAAGCAAGAGTCAGACAGTCTGCGAAATAGCCCGGGTTCTAGAGAGATGTCAACAATAGAGTCCCTACTCTGAAGACTGTGATCAGTCCCCGAGTACTGATTTCGTGGACTATAACAAAATTATCATCTATATTGGTCACATTTGCCAACAATTATTAGCAGTGGCGAGTTTACGTTGGTGTCGCCGGAGGCCCCGCAAGGTATGCCGCCCGTATTCCTCTGTGAGTTTCAAAACAAAGTATGCAACTTTCAAATGTAAAAAATAAAATACATTTTTTTATTTAACTTAAATATAACTTTTGTTGGTTAACATAGTAGTATATACATTTTTAAATGAAATATACTAAAAACTTTTTAAATTACATATTTTTAATCTGAATTTATTTCTGATTAATATGAATAAATTAACCACACACAGGGTTGAATCTCTGTATTTTTCGAATAATTGAATAATAATTGTTATTTCACTACAAACATTCTCAGATTTTTTTTAAATCATATTATATCAACAATTGTTTTGTGGTGTACCATTTACAATTATGTAATCTCGAGTTTCTTCCTTTAAATTCTAGAAAATATTAGCCATAATAATCGGAGAAGAGTTTTCACAAAATAATTGAAATAAAAAAAGGATTTAAAACTTTTTATTTAAAGATTTAAAACGCTATGAAAATTAATAATTATGTAAAATTCGGTAATTATTATGTTCAAAGACTAATATTGATCAGATAGAAAATTCTGATTACACAGAAATATTTACGGACAAACACAACATTCAAGTCAATTAAAAAATGTTACTAGAAATGTTTCAGTTATTCACAGCAAAAGCAATTCAGACTTTTTTGGCATTTTACTGATTTTAAAGGCCCAAGACCTAAATCCATCACTGACCGTTTGGGTAGATGAGTTCTGGAGTGAAGTAAATAATGGTCACTTAATATATGTATTAAAGACCTGCGGAGAATAACTAAAAGCGGCATGTCTTATATCTAGAAATGGACTAGTGCAGGCTGAAAATAAAATGATAACCTGTGAACACATAAACTGTTAGGTTATTCTTTTGATACTTTTTAGATCATTAAATAGTATTTTTTATATATTGATTTAAAGTCAGTACGCATGTGTGCGTGTTACCGGCGCTGTGCTGCGCTCTAGCGGGATGATACGGACACTTGGCGGTTTCAGTCTCGGTCTCGCGTTACGTTATTACGTCCCAGTTCAAAAGAACGCACGGTAATGATCTCCGGCGAGTGCGCGACACTTTGCATCGCATTTCTCAAGTGGCCCGACTCGTCTCCCCGACAGATTATCCTCACCCACTCCTCCTCCTCAGATGCCTCCCCCTCCCGCACCACACAACGTACCGCTCGCGCCCTTCACTCTCGCAATCACTCGAGTTCATAATTACCAAATTGCAGACGCTCGCTTTAACCACGGGCCGAGTGCACTCAGAACTAAACCGCGCTTAATTAAACCATTGTTAGTGCGAGTGGCGCTCTCCTGCGCGGTAGACGCTGCTATGGCTCACAGAATTGTGTGACTCCTATATGAGCTTGATTAGGAGGAGAATGCAGAATGAAACATTCCTCCTGAACTATTTGTTACCTGTAGGAGATTGAATCGAGAATGAGACACTAGTTCTTCTTAAGTATTATATTATATATCGAAGAGGTGCTGAAATAATAGCGACAGAGTGCAAAAAGTGGATTCTTAGTGTAACGGTAAACATACACTTTTACAAAGTATAACCAAATGATTTCATACCAATTTTATTCAGTGGCACTGAACAGTGATTAATGATGAACGTTTAAAGTAAATTCACAAAAGATATTGACCAAATAAATTGTCAGTCTCTGATTATTTTGTGTTTCAGTTGAGTTGGTAACACTGCGCCGCCGCTTCCGTTGGTAAAACAGCATTACAAAGAATACATGCGCACTTCGCAAAAATAGTATCTTACATGTTGTGTCATGCTCGTATAAAGTCGCGTTATTTTTTTAATACTTTTTTTTATTAAAGTAACACGGTAAAATGACTGCACTATGCCTGGTAAGCACAGTAAAATCCAAAAACAATGGCGAGCGAATGGCCGAGAGAAACACTATCCATCGCTGGTCGTCGCTATTATGCCGGGCTGCGAAAAGCACACACTGGCTGATCCCGAAACGCGACCCGCAGAAGCGAATCATTATGACGGGCTTTTTCACTATAGGTTTGTTATTACACCTGTTATTGGTTTGCTCGCTTCCGTTCTGGGAATTTCGACCAGAAAAATGAACCTCGCGGTCGTCCGAAGACTTTGGTCGAGAATGACGAATTAAAGGCGATTGTGGAAGCTGATGATACACAATCTACGGCTGAATTAGCAGCAGCTTTCGACGTTAGCGTCATAACAATATTGGTCCATTTGCGTCAAATTGGCAAGGTAAAAAAGCTTGACATATGGGTACCCCACGAACTCAATGATCGCCAGCGCGAAGTACGCGTCGAGACGTGCCTTGCACTGCTCAACAGACACACAAATGAAGGAATTTTGAACCACATTGTTACCTGCGATGAAAAATGGATTCTGTTTGATAACCGCAAGCACTTAGCAAGTTGATTGGATCCTGGTTCAGCACCTAAACAATGTCCTAAACGAAAACTTACCCCTAGAAAAGTGATGGTCACTGTTTGATAGTCTAACGCCGGTGTGATTCATCACAGCTTCTTACCAAACAGGGTGAGCATTACTGCAGATGTGTACTGTGAAGAACTGAACACAATGATGGAAAAGCTGGCACATCTCCAACCAGCATTGGTTAATCGCTCGTCTCCGCTGCTCCTGCACGACAACGCGCGACCTCATACTGCACAGCAGACGGTCTCAAGAACTGAGGTTGGAAGTTCTCCGTCATCCGCCCTACTCACTAGACCTTGCGCCTACAGACTACTACTTTTTCCAGAATTTGGATAACTCCTTGGCGGGAAAAAATTCAATACCCGAGAGGCAGTACAAAATGCCTGTGAAGAATTTGTTGCCTCCCGTCCAGCTGATTTTTTTAAGAAGGGCATTAATAAACTGCCACTGCGTTGGCAAAGATGCATTGATTGCATGGGTAATTACTTCGACTAATACAAATAAAAAATGCATGAAAAAAATTCGTTTAAATTTTTTCATATAAAACGGCAATTTCATAGGTAAAGACCTAATATAAACAATATACTTGTTGGGTCCATATGTAATTATTGCAATTTGTTAATGGTAGTTACCATTGAGAGCAATTAAATTTTACTGGAAGGTATCCACTCGTACAAAACATGTGATAGTTTATTATTCAGACTTAGAACCATTTCAACAATAACTTTATAATCGTTTGTTTGCGAGAACATTGCTGTATATAGCGTCAATCTCTCACGGGGGATAAACAGTAAAATATGATGAATGAAGTAGGCTCATAACGAGACTTGCGGCGCGTAGGGAGCGGGGTGCGGCAAACATTAGCGCTCTCGCCTCAATAGCTTAATCACGAGAGAATTACAGCCGCAGTAGCACTCACTGCCGCCGCATCGCTGCACTCTGCTGCTAACTGCCTGCTCATTATCATTTGTGTGTTAAGTAGTAATGCTTCAGAACAACGAATAGTTTCATTACTAACAGAGCCGAGGCGAGGCGTCACCTTATTTGTAACTATTTTTATTGCTCCAAAACTGAATATCTCTATTGTTTCCCCGAAAGCTGAGAGACAATATATATGATAAGAGCTCCGCGTGTTAAGAAATATTAATGATTAGAAATAATATCCGCGGTTAAGGATATCTTTGTTTCAAACCGCAAGATGTAAACCAGTTGTGCAGTTACACATGTAGCGTGCTCCGAGTTCTCTGTGTTGCGGTGGCCGTGTGAGCAGAGAGGCGGGTACAGGTGGAGGTGGAGCTACGACAGTACAATCGGACATCTATTGTGAGTCCCGACGCACAGAATAGATGCTAATTTTAATTGCGTAGTATAGTGTTGACTTATTACATACATCGAGTGGAAAACCACGAGTGATCCATGCGCCTCCCCACTTCACCGCCCTCACCCCCTTACCCTGTTCTATATTGATGTTTTAACAACTACCATAATCGAGCAATACGTTTCACTCATAGAAAGGATTCCATACCTAGCTAGCACAGCGTTTCTACAAAAAAGAAAAGACGGGTTTAGGGATGCTATAGATTAGCTTTTTCCAATTGTGTGACAAATTGTTTACAAAACATTTGTTCTCACAAGTTGAGATTAACCGACAGCATCAGAATATTCTCTCTCTGTTTATTTATTAAATTGTTATAATATGTTACCATATATAAGTATATCTATTCATTATACGATTTACATAAAACATTATACACGTTTATTTGTACGTTACCTAAATATCTCTTTTTCACATTTTTACTTGTCTGTTTGTCCAATTTAATCTTGAAACAGCTAAATTTATTTTGGTACGATATTCATTTGTAATTTAAAAAATGATCGCAAACATTTTGATGAATATAGTATGAGCACAGAGTACCGTGGACTTATCAATTTATGTGCTTTTAACAACAATATTATACTACAATCAAAATATTAATATCTTTTATTTACAAAATAATATGAGTACCAACCGTTAACTAAGGACTACCACGACGAGTATTACAAAACTGCAAATGCTTGTACAGATATTATTATAATGTATTAAAAAATACTACTTGATCCAATATATGAATCCTTTGAAATTAGTAATCGCTAACGTATTTCAAAGTAAATTATTAGTTTGGTTCTACATAGAAATCCTCAATCAAATTCGGAATAAATCGTCGTATAAAATTATCACTAACATTTTCCGAAGCGACCTAGTATTTATATATAAAAATCAATGTTTGTATATTTTTCCTCAATACATGCCGAAATTACTGATCAGATAGTGATAACAATTTTGTAGGGTGTGCAGGGACGCCCGAGATGGTTCCTGGCCCAAAAACTCTATATCTATACTAATATTATAAAAAGGTAAAGTTTATTAGTTTGTGACGTTGTAAGGTAATTCTTTCAGTGTTATATAGCTCATTTATGGGGGAAGGTTATAGGCTATATATCATCATGCTAAGACCCACAGGAGTGGAGCTCCAAAGAAGAATGTTGCAAAATCGGGGTATTTTTTCCTTTTCAGAGCTTCCGCTGCGTCTTAGCCCAAAATAACCATTCCACGCATACGAAGTCGCGGGCAGAAGCTATTAACTAATTATATTATCTATACTAATATCATAAAGAGGTTAAGTTTGAGAGGTTGTAGGGGGTAATATCTGGGGAGTCGGAGAAAAAATGGTCGAACGAAAACGTTTCTTACGAACGCTGCCCTAACGATGAGAGATATATGATTGAGTTCTAGAAAAAAGTTGTAGCTTGATAATTCCTATAACCGCCCAACGAAATGGGCACGGGTCAGCTAGTATAATATATAGATATTTTTTTAATCAATAAAATTGTTTGCCTTCAAGGAAAAAAGGGCTTTTTCTTCTTATTGAAATTTTTTACACTACATTTGATATTATTTTGACATGTTTAACATATTTCAATAAAACATCAGTTATTACAATTAATCAATTCCATTTGTATCAATGTCATTGTCTAGGAATTTATGTAATTCTGGCGTGGATACGAGGACATAATGGGATTCAGTGTAATGAAGCTGTTGATATTCTTGCTAAAGAAGTTATCCAGACTGGATATTTTGATCACTATAAAACCCATGTTCAGGATTTTCCTTCCCTAACAAGACTGATTTGTTTCTATCATGGAACTCAAACTGAAATGTACCCAACCAAATTAAAGGCAAATCTTATGCTTCCAATCAGCATAACATTCCTGGTAATCCATGGCTTTATAAATTTCGTGACTGTTGCAAGTTTGCTGCGTCTATTATCTGTAGACGTGTGCTCTCCAGTCCATCTTGCAAAGCTCAGAATCAGGGACAACTTAATATGTGAATGTGGGTTGAATGAAGGTACTCTAGAGCATATTTTTTTCATTTGCTCAAATTTAGTATTCTTGCGAATGATATTTTACCTAACAATATACTTCGCCTGTCTGATTTTAATAATAAAGGCACAAAGGTGTGTATTTTTTCCTTTTGTCAACACTCTGGCAAATTTTATGTGTTTTAACAAAATTAAATTTTACCATAACACAATAACTAATAGTAATTATTATGTAAATATTGATTTATTTAAGGCATGATGTCTGTAAGTGTTGTATTTGTATTTGAGTATCTCAGTGGCCTAATCTGAAAAAACTAAATTATATAATAGAAATTGAATACTACCTATAAAGTGACTCTCCCATGACTGACTTGACACTGGTAGAATTCGTATCTATGATTCTCCAATATTAAAAAGTTCAAGTTGAAGTTAGTGAGTTTGGATGTTCGGGGTAGTCTCTGGTACTACTGATCCGATTTAGAAAATTGTTTCACTTTTAGAAAGGTATATTAGACTACTTTTTATTTAGGTAAATATATATTTTTAGTACTTGATCACAATAAATGTAATTCAAAATACCAAAACTTTATGACATAGCGTGCGTTGCTGGAATGATTTGAAATAAAGGAATTAAATCCGTAGCAAAATTCATTACTTTTATCTTTACAAACAAATAGGAGACATCATATATCTAAGTTTAATATCTCAACCGAAAATATTGTTTTTATGTGACAAGGAAAATAAATGTTACAATTACTAAACTTATTAGATACAGGTTTCATGTATACTTTACAAATTCTTATTAAAACGAAGAGCTAAATCAAAATGAAAATGTATCTAGTTTGCTTTTTACAGCATGTTAATTGATGGAGATGGTTAGAAGATAATGGGAAATAATAACTATAAAGTTAAAATTATTGCATTATTGCAAGGATAGTAAATGGGGAGCGGTGGTGAGGGCCAAAGGAGCAATTTAGGGAATACCTGGAAGACATTTCTTGCCAATATATATAGGATAGTTTGGAATCACAATTAGACCCGGTAGGTGCGGCTGTAATCGGGTTCAAGGTTTTTTTAAGATTTTTCGCGTCTGATAATAAAATTGGAGCCGGTAATAACCGATTTGGCGCAGACGAAGTTGCGCGGGTCAGCTAGTTGTCTATAAATACCGTATAGTATAGAGTCGATTTATTATACACAAGTTTTTGATCCCAACTTCGCTCGTATTGATGTAGTTTTCGATAACCCTTTGAGAACACTACCTACTTTTTTTTTATAGGTACTTTACGTCCATTTCTGTGATTCTGGTAATATGTATGCAAAATTTCATGAGAAACATTCGGTTGGTTTTTTTTTATGTCATAGCAGGCAAACGAAATGGGTGTGTCACCTGATGTTAAGTGATCATCACTGTCCATAGACACTAACAACACCAGGGGAGTCGAAAGTGCATTGCTAGTCTATGTTTGAGGGAAGGGGAGGGAGGGGGGAGAGGAGAGGAAAGGGGAGGGGAGGTGGGCCGCTGTTAAGACCTTGCTCGGTCAGTAGCATTATCAATTCGAGAGAAAAAAACAAATACTGCGGCGCGGATAATCTACCAAAACCGAGTTACAAAATGATTACAATGTTAGTGCCGTAAGTGAGACAATTAGAAAGAGAAAAATAATTTTAATACTAAAACAAAATAAAAAGGTGGTTAATTTTTTACTTTACTATTAGCTCTAAACAAAGACGTATAAACACAAACACACTCAGCGAACGTATCTATGATTATAACTTACAAAATATATATCGTGAATATGTGTGTACTTATAAAATGACCTTACAACTAAATCTACACAATTGTAACAAAATAGAAAATACTTTATTCAATTTAGGCACTGAGAAATCGTTTTAAACGTCAAAGCTACCACCGGTTCGTACAAACAACCCACTCATCAAGAAGAACCGGTATGAAACTCGATTCGGGTTTATGTTTTCACGATACATATTTTTACAAACAAAACAAATTACATTACATTCGCTTTTGGTAGATGCATAAAGAAGAGCGTCATTTCCAGGCGTCACCATCATTCTCATACGTTCCGCCTATAATAAACGCATATACTATAGTTATGAATGAGTTCAAAAAGTGACTCCAGAACTAGTGAGTAGTGGTGAGTGTAAGCGTGAATGAGTGAGTGAGTAAGTGTAGAGAGGTGAGTGAGTAAGGTGTTGCACATACCTGGACACGAGCCTCGCTGAGGTCGAGGCGCAACGCGAGTTCCTCCCGCGTGAACACGTCCGGGTACTGCGTCTTGTCGAAGGCGCGTTCGAGCTCATGCAGCTGGTACGTGGTGAAGGTCGTGCGGCTGCGGCGCACCTGCTTCCCGCGCACACACACACACTCACATATATATACGTATATACACAGCCAACATTATACTACAGTGTTTGCAATCGACACGTCCCTGTCCATTTGTACTTCTGCATCTTTTACAACTGTTATTGTGTACAGACCTATCTTATGTTCTAAAGTTGCCACTTTAGAACAGAAACCCGAATTTGTAAACACACCGACCTTAGATAGTGCGGCTACCGCGGCGAGGTCACTAATACTTTCTTCATGATGGTGCTTCAAGTTGAAATTATATAGTTTCCAGTTAAGCGAACAAAACACATCGCGCTACAGCCAGCTTATCAATGACACGTAATGTATTTCTTTATCGAATCTTTATTCTAGAATTTGAATCTACACCTTAGAAATGGCGTCCAGAACGCTCTTACTTAGACGTTTCGGTATTGCTTACAGATTTATTTAAATAAAATATCAAAATGATAAATCTCAATAAATCGAATGCTATGAGTAACTGATCATGTAACGACAAGGATGCCAATAAAGATTTTAACCGGAACTCGAATCCGGAATACTCCGGATGAAGGGGAAAAGTAAAGTTTTGTAAGTTGCTAGGTGAAGCGAGGGTAGTAAGTTACCTTGCGTGGCCTTCCTGCATCGAGCACATCCAAATGTTCCCCGTGCTCGCTGTGTTCGGCGTGTGCATGCTCACCATGTTCGTGCTCGTGCTCGCTCGGTTCGTGCTCGTGCTCAGAATCAGAATTGGTTATCGCCTCATTCTTCAGCCCCACTCGATCTTTCAAAAAGAAATGTAATCAGAATTCAAGTGCATACTTCATCATGTGTTTATAAATTGTATAAATATAAAACGTTCTGAACACAATATATCAGAAAAAAAAATTAACATAATTGAGACCTTTTAAACACTATGATGAGCCGAAAACACAACGTACCGGTCTCGTGGGCCCGCGCCCTTCGCACACCGACTATAATCCCCGGTGTAGCGGAACTACTGACTAGACTATTTCATTACAATCGCATTAAAGTTCCCAGCGCTGGGAGCGGAGAGTGCGACGCGACCCGGTCACTGCCTGATCCGCTCGGAACGAACTTGCTGTTGAGAATTACACGGCATTACGCACCCCACATAATACTTTATAACTTACTAATTACGCATCCGTCGTATGCGAGCTTAGACTCTAAAGTACTAACAGTAGAGTCGAGACTCGTCCAGGGAGAGGAGACATGCGTCCTCCCGAACAAAACGCGCGTTTTGTAAAGCACTTAACGTCATTTCACGTTAGCGAGTATTTATTTATAGTAATTCTGTTTTTATTTGAGCTTTGTTACGATTGTTAGCGAGGGATGATCCGTGTACAAAGCGGCAAGCGGCTCGTCCTCGTTCGATCTCATGTCATGCCTCACCTCGGGTCGCGTCGAATACCATGTGTAATAACCTTTATTATAATATTATTACTTATGTCATTGTACTTTGATAACAGATTATCTCAACTGAATGTATTGTCACTACACAGTAAGATGTGCCTCGGCTCCAGCTGTTTAATATTCAGTATTTAATTACTTGATACATTGAAATTAGTTGTTATTGACAACTTTGAAAACCTGCATTTTGTAAAGGACCGGCATGATCTAAATACTAGAAGCTGTGACAAACTGGTCGTCCCATATATGTTAAAAAGATGTACCCGATCGAGTTTCTTGCCGGTTCTTCTCCGTGACTGGGTTGTTTTCCGAACCGGTGGTAAATTTGACGTTCATAAGCGCCTTATTAGGGCCTAAACTGAATAAAGTATTTTTGATTTGATTTGATTTGAATTATAACTGATATTTATTCAAGATATCTCTAGTAATTACCGAGTTCCAAAAGAGGCATATATAAAAGAAGAAATTTAAGCATTGTCAGTACCTACTGCGCAACGGTGCGGGACATGATGCGAGACAAAGAACTTGCTTTGGCAATGTCAAATTAATGCCCGTTATATTTACTATCATAGCGTTCACATCATAAACATATATCCACTGAAACTGAGAAAATGTGCGGAAGAGAACCAGATAGGTAATAAGTTGAATTGTGGTATGCGGCTACGGGTTATTTCTGATGCGACGTGAGACGTGACCTACATAGCCCCCGCCTCGAACAGAGAGAATCTGTGTCTACTGTACTTCGGCACTGGCTGGGTTAAATGATACCGATTTCAATATTATTGGAAAGTATTTTCATAATAATAATTACAATAATGAATGTTTGTATTATAGCTAAAGTCCGGCGGTACATTATGTGAGTCGGAACGGTTGCAGGGTCGAAGGCGGCATCACTAGTAATGCATGTAAAATCACTGGAACACCCAAATTACTGAATACTAGTAAACTAGAACTCCAAAACGCGTAACAAAAAATTGCAAGCCACTGAGTATTTCGCGTTTATCGTTTTTACAATCACAATGATAAACTCGGGAAATCTTCGGAAAATATTTCGAATGCTTTTTAAAAAAGGTTTTGTAATTATATGAAATTTTGCTAAATGTAAAATGAAGAGTAAAAAAACATTACAAAAAATTTGAAATTTTAATCTATATATATGAACTAAGTAAAATAAAAGTATTAAACTTTCCCAGCAACAATAAGTTGTTTGTGTTCGATTTGTGTACATTTGGAAAATTACATAACAAATTATCGGCCCACATCGTTATCGTCGCACTAATTATTCGAAAAATTTAAAACGATTAGACCATAATAAAACAATGATATTAATCCCTTACCGCTTACATTAAATTATAATTCAAGGACAATATGTTTTAATGGTAAGGAACGAGTTCTGATCTTACAAATATTTCTTAACTCATTTTTAGTAGGACAGTGGTTAGCATTGCCAGATAACGCGTCGACCATCGTAGGTTCGATTCATTGCGAATAGGTAAGAGCCTTTGACGAAACATAACATCGTTATGAAACCACGTTAGGGTTGTAGGGTTCCTAAACCCGCTTAGCTAACTACCATCCTCAGAGTCAAAGTCTGCCGGCTAATAAATGCGAACGCAATAAATGAAACCAGCAGCTGCACTTGAGAACGGTTCTACTCTAGGTTTAGGGAGTTACTATCTTAGACAAAGTTACCATTTAACATGAGGCGACATTGTGATCAAATGCTAAAAATTTGTGTGTACGTGTGGGATCTGTATTTGTTAGCGAATCTTGTTGTCCAGATCTCGTATAGCGCCTGCTAGGAATTATTGATAAATCCATTATTAACTGGTAACTTCAATATCCAGTGATAAGCTGTATCCGGTGATAAATTGCACTGATGGGCGTAACCACTTCATATGAGAGGTAGTTGAATTTTACGATGGATGCAAAGAAGCTTGTCTACATTTCGGCATTTCATTCATTAATAAGATTCCTGCAGTACTCACAAAATATGAACAGCGCGAACAAGTAGTACATTGAGCCGCGCGCCGTCTTTTTAATTTCTCGATTTTCGGTGTTAGTTAATGCGTATCTCAATAACACTGCTAGCTAGAAATCTATATTTTTATCACATATGTATACATTTTATTTATGTGAGTAAAACACTACTTACTAAATGTAATAATTCATACAATAGGGTTTAGTGTTATAACGACCAATGGTATTGTTAGATGAAAAGAATCGTAGATTTGATACCGATACTAGAGAACTTCTATCAATATCAACTTCGAAACCAAATACTGAATAATGTCTACATCTCAGTTCGATTTAACTGCAAGATCTCAATACTCTCGCAGTCTCAGCCTTGTTTTACTCGAATCTTTTTTGTTCCCAAAACTGCAAAATTAAGACCGATTTTCGGCAACACTACATACTTGTGCAAGTTTCAAGTTAAAAAAAAACACTGTATTGTAACTGTACTGTAAAAAAAACTGTATTGTAAATGTACAATATGTAGCGTTGGACGTTGGAAGCGGCGCTTGCTTATAGAGGTGCATTGGACATTTCTCCATTGTTCCCAGACTATCTCGACAATATTGCCTTGTTAAAAAAGATTACACGATAGACTTATTTAGTAATTCCCTATTAAATTTCAAATCCAAAATTAGTTTTTTATTTAATTAATCTCTGCAGAATTTTTTTTCTCCTTAATTTTTAAGTTATTATACATTATCTAATTGTATTAATTTATTTTCTTCTTAATTTTTTCATAATTCTTTTTTCTACTTTTATATTATGTTATGTTTGTTAATGCTGTTTTCAACTTTAATTAGTAACATAAATAATTTTAAGTTTTTTACATGTTTGTTTTTACCTTTTTCCTTTATGTCACTGTTGTTGATTCATATGATAAATAAATAAATAAATATAATTAGCTATTAGACTCGCACATTTATCTCAATACATTTCTATTTAAAGTATTTACTTTTTGATGCTATAACGGGCATTTGTGCTGACAAATATTAATTAAGGAAATTATATTAGTTTAATGCGCTAACGCAGATATATGTTCAGATCTGACATTGAGGGCACCAGTAACTCATAATTCATTAATCGTAAGGTTATTTTTCAAGGAAGCTGTCCACCGTTAGTTATCTCGTTTTATAATCTACTTCTTTCAAAGTATGTCTGTAATGAAAGTATGCCATGTGTTTGAGCGTTGTCTAACTACCACCCTTACATTGTAAATATATGGTTGAGTAGCGGCAGCTGCACTCTAGAGTCAGGTCCTCTTCCAGGTTAAGCGTGTTACTATTTTAGATCATATAATCATTTAAGACCAAGTGAGATTGTCGGCAACTCTATAACTTATAAAGTGAAAAAAACGATAACCGCTTTCAAATAAATTTCGTATACAAAATCTTTTGTAAAACTTTCGATAAAGTAATCACGAATTACTATTAGAAATTTCATTAATAACATTCATTAATGTTATAGTATTTGTAGAAACTTATTATAATATTCCGGCTCGTATGTACTTGTAAGAAATAGAAAACTTCGAATTGCAATCTATAACTTTACCTCTGATCTATAACTGTACCTCTGACCCCTTACTTTTAATTATTATTATAATAATATCCGATATTGTTTACAGTTGATCTTAATTTCTACTATTGTCTTATCCATGTGTTTTCTGCAATAAACATATTTTCTTTCTTTCAATGCGCTAAAGCAGATATATGTTCAGGTCTTACATTGAGGGCACTAGTAACTCATAATTCATTAATCGTAAGGTTATTTTTCAAGGAAGCTGGCCACCGTTAGTTATCTCCTTTTATAATCTACTTCTTTCAAGGTATGTCTTCTTTCATGGTGTTTGAGCGTTGTGTAACTAACTACCACCATTGAAAATATGTGGTTGAGTAGCGGCAGCTGCACTCGAGAGTCAGGTTCTCTTCCAGGTTTAGCGTGTTACTATTTTAGATCATATAATCATTTAAGACCAAGTTAGATTGTCGCCAACTCTATCACTTATAAAGTAAAAAAAACGATAACCGCTTTCAAATAAATTTCGTATACAAAATCTTTCGTAAAACTTTCGATAAAGTGATCCCGAATTACTATTAGAAATATTAATATTTCATTAATAAAATTCATTAATATTATAGTATTTCTAGAAACTTATTATAATATTCCTGCTCGTATGTACTTGTAAGAAATAGAAAACTTCGAATTGCAATCTATAACTTTACCTCTGATCTATAACTGTACCTCTGACCCCTTACTTTTAATTATTATTATAATAATATCCGATTTTGTTTACAGATGATCTTAATTTTTGAAATAAAATTGTAATTCTTGATGACTAATACAAATTAATATTTTGCACAGGCTCTACCACTCTTAGAATATATTTAAATAAGTTTATATAGTGGATTCTCTTTGAAAAAGTAAGGAAATTAAATTTATTCAGGTTCAGATGTACCTCGCTTTACTACACTTTTATAAAGGGTACTGTATAAAGTTTGAATGTGTAACATCATCGTCATACATATTACTGCCTCAAAAGAGCAATGTTCGCGCTACTGTATTTAGCACCAAAGGGTGTGATGGCCACAACATATTATAGTCATTCCAAGTCAGGCCTCAGAAATCGCAACATACTATGCTTGCCTCAGGATTGCGATTCTTTTGAGTGTAGTGAGTGTTCTTTTGAATACCTGTTTGTTCTTTCGTATCATAAAGAAAGATGAGAAACGTGGATCCAAAATATTCATACAAATCATATGTTTAGCCTTTGTGATGTATAGTTATGTATTATATGTAATATATTATATGTATTTATAATCGATTTGAGACGTCACCTACGAAAGCTTTTCGGTCTATGAATTATTGTCGCCACAGTTTGCTAGAAATCAGATAATTATTATTAAATTAAAAATTCTATAATCACGGATTGATTATTCTATTATCAATAATGAAATATAATCACTCAGATTTTTCAACCGTAATTATTATATTAGTAACTATATTTTATTATAGTCATATTTGGAAGAACAAATAATGATGTGCGGGATTCGAACTCGAGTCTCCTTTTAAAGAGATATTAAAAAGAAACTGTAATGTTTATAATTGTTATAAAATACGAGTATAATTATGTTCATTATACTGTCAAATAAATAAAACGAATCAAGAATCTTAATAATTTTTTTTCTTTTAAAAAATCTCTTTCAGAAATTAATCACTTTCAATTTAATATATGTTCAATTATCAATTTACTAATTTATGATAACAATCCATAGAAATATAAATGAATATCTAATATTTATGAACCAGTCCAGACCAGCAGAATGTATTATGTCATATGACGCCTTTTAAAATTATTTTCCTTATCAATACTCAGGAGGAGAAAATTGTTCTTCGATGAAACGTTACTTATGATAAATTTAGCTGTCAAACTCTTTAATGTACATTTGAGGTAGACGAGAGAGTCTAGCTAGCGTGCTATATGTTCGCTGCCTTGTTAAACAAACGTCAGTAAGCAGACACTGTTATAAGAAATCACTAAATTATATATTACTCACTTTATATAGGTGCATACAATTATGCTTGATATCATCTCGGCATTAAAAAAAATAAACTAGAGTAGTGTGTAACAGATGAATCCATACATAATTTTTAAATAGATTCCGATTACTTGGCAACTTTACCTACCAATATGTTGCTATTAATTGGTTTTCATGTGGTAGCAAAATTCAAGATAAGACAAATTCTGGATGGTGTTAGTCCATCCTGGTCCTGAGAGCAATACTTTTCAAACTTTACTACATTTAAGCGGTAAGTTTCTGTTCGGTGTACATTTCGCCTGCCCCCATTGAACTCTTTTGTAGGCGCGGTGTGAAACCGAGCGGCGCGTTTTTTGTTATCCACTGGAGGTTAGTTAAATCAATCGCTTGTACCCATTCGCTAACACATAAAGTAATTATTGAACTTTATTGATATAATTGTATGTCTTATTGGTATTTTTCTTAATTAAATAGTTATGTTTGTTCATATTTTTATTTCGTTTTTATCACTTTTACGTACGTAGGTGAATTTCAATCCCTCAATTAGCTTGAATGTCACAGGAAACTGAAGGCTAACATCGTGATACATGGATACGATGTCATAATACAACAATATAACACTGTTCAATACTAGTTTAGTTATCCAATGCCTTCAGTTGAAAAATTATTGCAAAACGTGTGTCTCAAAATCCGAGGTCATAGGTATTGCAACAAAAAGAAACGTTGATTTACAGACCTATTCATTTGCAATCTGTGTATATTAATTATCTCCACATTTGAAATTCGTAGCGAATGGTAGATAAGGTAATGCAACGGACCATCACCGCCTTGCAGGTAGCGACCAGAGCTTATCACTAACATGTAAATAGAATAAGAGATGAGTACCGTTCTGTCTGTCTGTGTGGCCAAGTATGTTATCTATAGTGTAGGCCGTGCCGCGTCGCCCGCTCTCCGACATTCTGCACGCGCACGCACTGCACACTTTTAGAGTCACCGGTCACCTCTCACACGACACATGGCGAATAGTTTGAGAACACTAACAACCAGCACATAGCGACGTGACACCAACACTTCCGCGCTCACACTGAGTGCCGCCCGACCGACCGCTGAGCGACCAGCGCCGCCCGCCTCTCGGCGTAACCCTCTTGCTACACCCCTCTTGCTCACACCCTACACGTGACATATATATGCACCTCGCTCACAGACCCGCCCCTCACCTGTGATTGGTAAATGTACAGGCGCTGCCCACGGGTGTAAAGTGGTGCAACTGTGGCGCGACTCATGTACACTTTCTAAAGCTTCATTCATGCAGTTACAATGAAATTCATAAATATAAACAATATTGTAATAACAAAATTGAGTCGTCAGAAAGTAAGTTGATTGTCAGATCGACGTGAAGAAGTTTAACTGCCGCGAAGTGCTTCTTCCGGTGCGGACAGGACTCCTTCTGAATCTGGTTGGCGCCGAGATTCAGTAGAAGTTAGGATACATCGCGACACAACGGCGGTGCTGTGGTGGATAACTTTTACAAATACGAATTTAATATAAATATACAACTTATAACTATTGTAACTTCATGTAAAAGAATAATTGCATCATAAATAATATTGAAGGTGCGGTTTGACTCGAGCAAAGTTCTAGTGTCCTCTACACGTAGCACTCACACTCGTGGCGCGGCACACTGAGCGAGCGCTCGCCGAGTTATATGAATTATATCGGACTCTTTCGGAATTAAACTGTACTGTACGTAAGCAATTGGAACAAAGTTCCTTTCCCTCCTTTGAAGACGTATACTATACAGTCAGTATAGTTT
>MU161680.1:3938-37709 GCA_015888305.1 Antheraea pernyi | reverse complement strand
GTCGGCTCGCCCGGAGTATTAGTACCACCCCCTTACAGAAAACCGGCGTGACGTGCTTGCATTGTTGCGTTTCGTTTGGTCAGTGAGAGCAACGGAGGCCCCCCTCCCCTTCCCTCTCTTCTCCCCTCCACTTGCTCGCCCGGAGTATTAGTACCACCCCCTTACAGAAAACCGGCGTGACGTGCTTGCATTGTTGCGTTTCGTTTGGTCAGTGAGAGCAACGGAGGCCCACCTCCCCTTCCCTCTCTTCTCCCCTCCACTTCCCACTCCCTCTACTCACTGCCCCCTTTCTCCCAAACACAAGCTGGCAACGCACTTGCAACTCCCCTGGTGTTGCTAGTGTCTATGGACGGCGGTGATCATTTAACATAAGGTGATCGGCATGTTTGTTTGCCTCCTATGATATAAAAAAAAATGTAAAGTCAACCCAAAATGTAGAAAATACCTGTATAGTTCCTAAGAGTTCCATCCAGTATTTCAAAATTGATTTATGGACAATTATACACAGATTTCAAATGCACGCAGAGTATATACATTTCTATTTAATCTTATTCAGAACCTTAAAATGAGTAACAGATAATAATTTTCCAATAAGAGGCAAATCGTTTCCACGTAAACTTTATGTCGGCGGTGAGTCCCTTCAAAGTATACAATCTTATTGGATCAGGCCTCAGCTAATGTTTGCTTGGTCGAGGCGAAACTGCTGAAAATCAATTTTATGTTCCATTCTCATAGTTGACCCAACAGAATTCGTTATCTGCTTTACTTAGGAGCTATTACATCGTCTGTCTTTAACGATGTTTTTAGTGTATATAAGTGACAAGAAGGAGCTTCGATTTAATATCTGAATTGGCCGATGTTACAATAATTTTGGTAGATTTTTTTTTATGTTGCATTTGTATTAATTATCAGGAATAAGATTTCTATGAAAGAAAATGTTTGGAAAATCGCACGGGAAATAGACAAAATTAAGTAAAAAAAATCTTCATAAAAAGATGTGTGGAGGAACTGAGACGGAAAACAGTTGGGAAATCTTCAAAAATATTGACAGAACTGTTAGTCTGCCATTTTGTCAGTGCTATTTTATTTCTTTACAATGTCGTTCTGTAAAGGGGAGGTTTGGACTCATTCTTTTCATTAATACACACGTACGTAGCCGGGTGGAATACTATCTGTATTTAATAAATAATTTCGTTTAAAGTTCACATTTAATGTAATCCCCTTTTTTCGATCATTATAGTAACTTATCACTCTTTTAATATATAAACCAACTAACTCACTATTTACTCTAAACTAAACAATTAATTATACGTTTTCTTCAAAATACCTCGATACGACTATTATGAATAAATATTAGTTTAAAATTTATATGAACATACGGTCCACCACATAAAAAGTGAAAATATAGATGCCATAAATACGAAGATAAAGTTACGTGTTATAGCTAGTTACAAATATATTTTACAACTCTTTGAGTATAAAATTGTGTGTGTTTAACGCTAGGCTAATATGATTTTTGTTGGATACACAAACATAAAGTAGAATCGTAACATTACTGCGTGATGCGACATAAAACGTACCAAATTTACTCTCGAACACTATTCAGAGACGTATTGCTTATTCTGAATATGTTTCCATCACACGTGAGGGTGTATTCTGTGCTAATAAAAGTTAACAACACGATGACTTATACTTCTTTACACGGATTCTTTAAATGTGTATTGTATGGATTACCAATACCTTTGCGATCATTACTGATAAATGATTTTTAGACTGAAAATAATTTGTTAATCGTAATTTGCTTTCAATATTTTTTTTTATTCCGCTGTATTTTTTATATCGAAATAAATTATTGTATGTATTTGTATAGAAGGTGGTAGAGCCACACTGTAGCTATTATTAGTTTCAGCATGAATGGGTCGGCTCGCCCGGGGTAGTACCACCCTCTCACAGAACACCGACGTGAAGTAACAGTGCTTGAATTGTTGCGTTTCGTTCAGTCAGTGAGAGCGCCGGAGGCCCACCCCTTTCCCTTTCCCTTTCTCCTTTTTTCCCTACCCCTCTTCCATACACAGGCTGGCAACGCATTTGCTACTCTCCTGGTGTTGCTAGTGTCTATGGACGATGGTGATCACTTAACATCAGGTGACCCATCTGTTCGTTTGCCTGCTTTTGACATAAAAAAAATGTGCGTATAAATAAGATCAAGTATCATTAGAAAATTATCACAAGCTATATCATGAAGTCAAGATTTGCTGCGATAAAATAATTTGTTTGTTGTATGTGTTTTTATCGGCGTAATCAGTCACATATTATCTGCATTAATAAACTTGAGGTAACACATCAACATTGCCTATCTGAGCATATGTTACAGTCTATATTTCGGCGAGTGTTCTGAGGAACTGTTTAATTTGGTTCCCTCACCTCTTCTATATTCAAAACACCGATGACTTTTGAAGCCATAGTTTTACAGTATCTGGAAACAAATCAAAGAATTCACAATTCCTTCCTACACCATGAATCGTCTCCCAACTCAAGTGTTCCTTCATTCTTATGACAATTAGATTGGATTACAGGAGGGACTGATGTTGCTTGCGTCCGCACGAAGTGTACCTCATTCTTCTGCACGTATTCTCCGGATGGTGCTAAAGAGAACAAATTTTTGGCCACTATAATGCTCTATATAAATTGAACCTCGAAACGTCAAATAGTCTATTCAATTAATCGACGATAGTAAAAGCGTAGCGTAGGAGAAATTCACGCAGACTGCCATCACTGTTGTGACTGGCGATAGATTGTCTATCTTTTTGTAATTATCATTTGTTTTGGATTGTACTCTGATTAGCATTAGACAATCAATTGGGAGTCGACGCTATCATAACAGTCTGTAAGCCTCTCAGTAGGTGAATATACACCGGTTCCTGAAGCGCTGGAAATGAAAAAATAATCACTTTGTGACTGAGAGCGTAGAAGCAATTCAGTTGACAACATGTATGTTATTAAAGCGCTTTGATTATTAGTATGAAAGTGCTTGAGATTGGGAGCTTTGCTGATAACAAAAAACAGTAACACATGGTAAATTTCGCAACGCAGTCGATCACTATTAAATTTATTAGTTACTAACATACGTACAATCGGAGACTTAAAGGCAGTGACAGAAAGTTATATACAAGTTTTGGTCACTTTTATTCAACTATATCGAAGCTACTGCATGTATTTATCCGTAATACGTGTCCAGGTGTGTAGAGATGTATCAAATTCAGCTGTAGACGTAAGGAAATTGCGTTCATATGGTGCCGAATAAAATTCTCTATCTCGCCAGCCAGACGTGTTTCAAATGTGGACTGTTTTCGGTAAATTTAATTTTGATAGGAAAATCATACGTAAGGCCCGTAACTTTTATATATTCTAATATTATACGTATGCGTTTAAAAAAAAATGTCTATGCTAGCATTATTTCAATACACTAGTCAAGGAAATAAATATTTTTCACTTCTTCAATATGACATAACTCTTATTTTAAAAAGGTGTGCTGCTTTTAAGCCTTTTACAAAGTAGTTTATGTGACTACATTGTTTATTTGTACGTTATATTCATTGGAATTAAATTATTTGAATTCTTTGATACTATATCTTGCTTGTGGCTGCACTCGCATTAGTGTAGATTTCATCTATCATTTTCGCATTCACAATGTAAGTCAGGATTAGGAATAGCTAGAAGTTTATGCATCTGTACACTTATTTATGATTTTTATGCAATATCTGTTTTTAATTAGGTAGAAAGCTATGACCAACATTAGGAACTGAGTATGTCTTTCGAAAATGGAAAACTTAATACTATATCAGTTTTGTATTCGCCTAGGCCTATGCGTGTGAGAACAAGAAATATTCTGTGCAAACTTCATACGAATAATAGTTTAAAAAGTTCTTGCCGAGTGCTATGAATTTATGGGTAAATATACGTTGTATTGCCAATTTGCCAATGGCCAAAATTCACGACGGGTTCAGAACATTAAAACGAATGTATTGAACTTTTTTTTCTGTCATAACAGGCAAACAACACCAGGGGAGTCGAAAGTGCGATGCCAGCCTGTGTTTGGGGGAAAGTTTGGGGAAGGAGCGGGAGAGTGGAGGTGGCATCTGGCGCTCTCACTGACCGAACGGAAAGCAACAATGCAAGCACTGTTACTTCACGTCGGTTTTCTATGACAGGGTGGCACTACCCCGGGCGAGCTGACCCATTCATGCTGAAACCAATAATAGCTTCAGCGTAGCTCTACCACCTACTACACTGAACTCATGTCTAATTGTTTGATTGCTACTTTATGACGTTTGCATATCTCCAATCAAAGCCTTTGAAATTGTGACCGAATTTTGCTTGAAACAAGTTTTGTGCTAAAACATTTGTACCGAATTATAAAATAGAACCAACGATCTCATAGAGAGGGCAATATACTAATGTAACGTTGTCATAACAATCGAAACATAACACAAATTCAGACACAGCTTAAGAGATGTTAAAGAGTTTTACCGATTGATAGAATTATTGTCATAGTATTGGTTACATTAGATACCATGAGACTTTTCTATAGCCACAAAATTTGGAAAAATCTGATGGGAATACGGACAGTGAACGTTTGTTAATGCACATAATATTTTAAACCTACATCAGGACAGCAAACCTCCAAGCATTGCCTCAAACTGCAACATTATAACTCCGGCTTCTGCAACGTAAATACATATCGCGCTAAGAATTGTCTTAACAATGGTTCTCCAAAGTTTTGAAAACACCATTGTTAAGACAATTCTTAGCGCGATATGTATTTACGTTGCAGAAGCCGGAGTTATAATGTTGCAGTTTGAGGCAATGCTTGGAGGTTTGCTGTCCTGATGTAGGTTTAAAATATTATGTGCATTAACAAACGTTCACTGTCCGTATTCCCATCAGATTTTTCCAAATTTTGTGGCTATAGAAAAGTCTCATGGTATCTAATGTAACCAATACTATGACAATAATTCTATCAATCGGTAAAACTCTTTAACATCTCTTAAGCTGTTTCATATATAAGACAGGACACACCAATTTTAATATAGAGTTGATTTTAGAATTGCAGTTTTGCGATAAGCTTAAATACTTATTATGCTACTAAAACTTAATTCCAGTATGATATCGCTCTGTTTGTAAGAACGAAAGACGATGAAATCAATGTTGACGAGATTTTCATTGGCAATAACATAATTAATGGTTTTCCTTTCTATAGATAAAAGTGAGTTTACAAAATAGAACCAAATAACACAATTAAAAACTCCAATTTTATTTCCATCAATAAATATAAATTGGAGTGGTACTACGTTATTAAACTGAATTTCGAATTCATTATGCTGGCAAGGATCTGTTCGCGACTATCAGATTATTATAAAACTACGTTTCATTACAGACTGTAGTGAACCGTGGTGATTTTAATTAACGAAGACGAACTGAGCGGAATTAACAAGTGTACTAGCGATGTTAATATATGACATTCGTTTGTCTCCACTTCATATTCAGGCTTAAAATATTATAAAAACACATTTTGAATTATCTATATTAATACTAAAATATTTATAAATATCTATATTAATATAAAAGCTGGAGGGTTTGTTTGTTTGGTTGAACGCACTAATCTCAGGAACTACTGGTCCGATCTCAAAAATTCTTTCAGTGTTAGATATCTTATTTATCCAGGAAGGCTATAGGCTACATATGAACTTGTTAAGACCAATAGGATCGCAGCACCAATGACGCATACGTTATACCATACCAAATCGGTTTTTTTTTAAAGCTTCCACTGCGGGTTAGCACTAGCACAAAGTAATTATTCCACGCAGAGGAAGTCGCTGGCAGAAGTTAGTAATCAATATGCAAGATATAAACTTCAACACCATTTAAATGATCTCTATAAAGTGTGCAATTATGTATTATTTATTTCACGGAGATATTTTTATGATTTATATTTTAGGTACTATAACTCGCTTCTAGATGGCTTTGCAATTTAACTTTGGTACTATTCGAAATTGGATATACAATAGATATTTATTTATTTATTAAGAAATCAACAACTATTAATTTTATTTTACATACATAGTTAATAACATATCGATTTAACCAAAAGAGATTTCAGTCATATAACATTACTTCTTACTATGGGTCCCAAATAAAACTATAATAATATAATATTTGAGCGATGGTGATGTATGGAAATAATATCCCTCTTTGTTTATAAAAGTACGTATGATAAAAAGATAAACCAGATCGAGTTTCTCGCCGGTTCTTCTCGATGACTTAAAGAGCAAGTTCAAGGAATACGGTATCTTAACTCTGCCCTCCCAAAACATTCTTGACAATTTAATGTATGTCCGTAAAAACCATGAAAAGCTAGATTTCGTAAAAAACCGGCACAATCTAAGTACTACAAACTGTGACAAACTGGTTGACCCATGCTTTAGAATTAGTAAAACCAGTAACAGATTTTTGGGAAATAGTGTTAGATTTTATAACAAAGTGTCAAAGGATATTACCGATTTGCCGGATTGCGAATTTAAGCGCCAAGTTAAGCGGGTTTTGGTGTCAAAAGGCTATTATAGAGTGGATCAATATGTGAACGATGGTGATGTCTGGAATTGATTCATCTCTGTGCATCCATTAAAAACGTTTGCGACATCTACCTAATATTAAAATTATATATATTTGTTAAAAAGATAAACCAGATCGAGTTTCTTGCCGGTTCTTCTCGATGACTGGGTTATTTTCCGAACCGGTGGTAGTTTTGACGTCCATAAGTTCCTTCTTAGGGCCTAAATTGAATAAAGTGTATTTGATTTGATTTATCTGGGTCGTTTTCTGAACCGGTACTAATTTTGACGATCATAAGCGCCCTCTCAGTACCTAAATAGAATAAAATAATTTTGATTTGATTGAAAAAAAGAATTTAACTTCTACGTCCACTTATCTGTACGCCCATTTGTCCTACTTTTAACGACGAAACAGGCATATAAAAACTAACGGGATTGAGAACCAAGGAGGTTAAAAATGTTAAAGAATATCAAGCCAAAGCAGCCTTCATGTTTTTTGTTAAAGCAAAAAGATACAAAGATTCCTGAATCGACTCGAGATACCGCCAATATTCAGTCTCTTGGCACCGTTTTGATTTATGGATAAAATACAAAATAATACGATTTCAAAGAAACTAGAAGGGACTTAGTGAAGCCCCGTTTCTGTGATTAATGAGTGAACTATGTCCGCTAAAGACAAGGCGAGACTGTGACACTTCCCCGTAGGCTCCAGACTATTTGTCATTTAGCCAAATGTTCTTGACAAAGCTACATAATATATATAATATTTCTAATTTCATTAGAAAATAATGGAAGAAATAGGTTTTTCTTATTATTATTTTTTATATTATACAAGGCAAACGAACATATGGGTCACCTGATTTTAAGTGATGACCACCGTCCATAGACACTTGCAACACAAGGGGAGTCGCAAGTGCGTTGTCAGCCTGTGTTTGGGGGGAGCGGGAGGGGAGAGGTGGGGAGAGGGAAATGGAGAAAGGCCTCCGGCGTTATCACTAATCGAACAAAACGCAACAATGCAAACACTGATACTTCACGTCGATTTTCTGTAAGAGGGTGGGACTATCCCGGGCGAGCCGACCCATTCATGCTGAAACCAGTAGTAGCATCAACGTGGCTCTACCACCTACAAAAACTGTCAATAATTATATAAGTTTAATATAAAAATAAACTATCCTGCGGACAAATCACTTATTATTTATTGTATTCTCCGTATACAAGTGTACAGGCTACCAATTTTCAAGGCAATAGCTTGAATCATATAAATAATTATTCGCTGCACGATTATTTAGCGGTGAGTTACAGTATATATACGTCATATTATAAAAAAAGTTGAGGCAGTCATAAGGACTTCCGAAAGAAATGAAAACTCAAAACAGTAGAATAACTGTGTTTTTTTTATTTATTCGCACTCATCTCTCTTTATGTTTACCTTAAATAACATTTTATAATACCTACAACAATCAAATCGCATCATACAGAAAGTTTTATAACCCTGGACACGTTGTTAAAACTTTTAAATTGCCCACTCAACTGTCCTTTTGTTGTCAGAGTAATACGTACTTACTAACTTCTCACGTAGAATTACACTTTCTTAGATACAGTTCTCGTGCCTTGAACATTACAACCTCTGTGTTCAGTAAACTACTTACTGTCTTATCGTCTTGACTTGCTTAGACGGTTTGATGCACATTTTTAAAGAGTTTTGTTTTATATCACATTAGGCAAACGAACAGGTGTGTCACCTGATGTTAAGTGATAGACGTCCATAGACACTTGCAACACCAGAAGAGTCGTAAGTACGTTGCCATCCTGTATTTGGGTGAGGTAGAGTGGGGAAGGGGGGGAGGGAAATGGGTTACCCGATGCTATCACTGACCAAACGAAACGCAAGAGAGGGTGGTACTAGCCCGCGCGAGCCGACCTATTCATGCTGAAACCAGTAATAGTTTCAGCTTTACCTCTGTAAATTTATAATATATATATAATTTATAATACCAAGTTTCACATTTTGAACTACATAGGCAAAATATCTTGCGTGATCTGGGTGTCTTTCTCGATTTCAAATTACTTTTTGATATCCATATTTACAATGATGTACAAACAGCCTTCAGAGCGCTAGGGTTTGCATGCGTAATGCTACATACTTTAATAACATAAAGACTTTAACGATACTATATTGTGCTTATGTTCGTAGTAATTTGGAATACGCGTCGCAAATCTGGAATCCTTGATGCCATTTATATGTGAATCGTTTAGAAAATATCTAGAGAAAGTTAAATAATTATCTATGTTATAATTTGCATGTTATCTACGATCCTAACAGTTACAATGTATTTTATAGTAAACACTATCTGTAGTCCCTTGTGAAGCGACAAGAAATAGTAGATATAATATGGTATATTGTATATATATATAGTAATTTTAAGCGGGTACGCTTAAAATTACTTCTAATAAAGTAGATTGTCCCGAACTTCTATCAAAATTGTGTATTAATCTCCCGATCCATCAACATTATGACAGCGTTCGTTACCATAACATTATGACCGTTCGACAGCGGCTCAAGTCTAGGTCCGTTCCCTCGGTGTGGAGCCCTTGAGTGCACTGCTCGCGCGTTACAGTGACACAAAATCTTACATCAGTGCGATAACATTACACATATCACCTCCACACACGTGCAGGCACACAAGCATACATGCAAGTGGAAGGGTTTTATTTTTTCCCTTATCAAACTGAAATAGTTTAGAAAATTATCCGATACGAAATATATATAAGAGTTGTTGAGGTATGTATGTTAGGTTAGCTTAGATAGATCGTGAATTGCATGTATCAGTCAACAGTCCAAGCTGAGGTATGCCGTGTACCCTTGAGCTAGTTGTCAAATAAAATCGACTGAGTGCCTTAAGCGATCGCCTTAGTAGTCCGGTGAAGCTGTTAAGATCTTCCTAGGTCAATAGCGAAGTCAGTTCGAAAAACAAAATAAACATTATGGCGAGATTGGTGATTTTGACCTATTTAATAATAGTGTAAATAAGCTGACAACGTTTTTAACAAGGATGTTCTTTAATAATGGCGATTGCAAATAGGAATAGACAATTAATATTTTTGAGTTTTAATTTATGTTTATTTTGTTGTATATATAACTTTTTATGTTCACCTAATCACATATAATGCAGCAGGTGATTGTGTTATATTATATATCGGAGAAGACTAATAAATGGCTGGATGTTTTTTTTTGTATTTATTAAATATTTGTACTTTATAGCTGTTAGTTTTCCTAATAAATAAATAATAAAGTAGCTTTTCATTAGCGTTTATTTAAATTTCAATTGAGGAATACCTCAGAAAGCTAATCTTTTTTGTGTGTGAAATGTAGAGTACATATCCTTTCCTATACCACTAACTACGTATATGTAAAATTTCATGATGATAGGTTGAGTAGTTAACGTGTGAAAGCGTGATAAACAAACAAACAGACTCACATTCACGCTTATAATATTAGTCACGATTTCTTAAAATAATAATAATGTCGCAATTGGCTATGGATATGAATATGACAACTAAATTAGATATTCATAGGTTTAGTCAAAAATTAATAGTGTTTAGATTTTCTATGAGAAAACACACCACGAAAGCCGTCCTACACGAGAAAAAAAGAGAATCATGACTAAGGTAACTTTAAGACTCCGTTCGGGGCACTATCCATCTAGACATTTTGCATACCTAATGAGGAAAGCTGAATCTCCCAACTGCGATGTATGTAGAAGAGGAGGATGTGCATCACTTGATGATGGAGTGTGCCAAGAACAGCATCGACAGAGAGTCGTTGATGAGTAGTATAAAAAGTAGTTGCCAGAACATAGGTATTTGTCACAGCATCTTGGCTGAACCGTGTTCGGATCAAGCTAAGATGCTGTATAACCTGGTTATGATACCTCATCAGCGACTCTCATGATAGAGCTAGAAAAATTGGGGAACAATGGGGCTGATATGTTCGGTGGAATAAAAGCCCCTATAAATAATGTAAAAAAAAACTCCTACTTTTAAAGTCCTACAGTGTACCCTCTGTATCCATAATAGGGCTACATGTGATTGCGTAAACAGTTGTCATGTCATTATAATGGGTATTTCAGACAAACATAACTATCGTATGATAATACCTATATGATCTTTGCATTTAGAAAATATTTTTAGGCTATCACAACAAACAACCATATAAAGTGCTAGTAACTCTGTCAAGCCCATAATCACGTCGACTAAACCACCAAGAAAAGCTTTACGTTCCAGAAGATCGGTAAGCGGACTTAAATTGTTGATTGCAGGACTTTTGCTAACTTGGCGTACACGAATACTGAATTCTAGGGGTTTAATCTCTACAGTCCAAGGTACTTAGAAACGCTCGTAGCCAACCAGCCTTGATTTGGTGTCAATCATCAACAAAATATGTATAAGTGAATTCGATTCACAACGGTACGTTATTTGTTTTTTTCTTAATCCATCTAATGCCATTATTTTCTTTTACCACTACTCTCTTCGCTGCGTCATTGAGTCGGAATTTCAATTTTAATGACGAACGTTTTAATTGTCTACAAAATCCAAAATAAACTACATCATGTACATTTATAATATTTTACAGAGTCAAAGTTGTTTGTTCTCAAAGGTGGGGTTATTTCAATAGTCATAGAAGAGCTGGCTTCTTACACTACCGAAAAGCGTCATTTTAGTGACCGCATCTTTTATAAAAATCTTTGTCGTTATGCTTAGATTACAATCAACATGGGAAGGTGTTCTATTCAATAATTCTACTCTTCTTGGTATGATAATCGAACCAGCACAAACAAGACATAAAATTAGCAACAAGGAAAATACCGAGTATACCGAAATATTCTGTAATTTTATCAAGCCAAACGAACTTGAGATTTCTCGTTAAGTATATACTAAGAAACAAATCTTGAAGTCGTACTTGTAAATAGCAAGAGAACTTTAGCAATATAAGCCTAATACGGGAAATCCTTTTGTGCCCATTTACAAAGGCTTATAACCATCCAACTCAAATTAAAGGGTCGGGTTTCCTTATTGGCCATTGCAAGTTTGTAACTTTTTATGGCACGGAGAAGAAGAAAAAAGCTAAAACATTTAGCAATGAAGAAATACGAAATAGGAGTTCCTTTTTTATTACTCTGTAAAGTTTAGCGTATGATCACAATCTATACTGATGATAGACAACGATATGGCCTAATATGATAAACACGTGAGACCTAAAGGGAGATTAGTTTTAAAGTGCAGTTGCCGGAATTTAGTTTTTGCTCAAATAAAATCGGATGAGTGCCTTAAGCGCTCGCCTTAGTAGTCCGGTGAAACTATTAAGACTTTACCAGGTCAATAGCGTAGTCAGTTCGAGAAAAAAAACGGTTTTTGGCGATAGACTTTCAACTTGTGTTTGGTAGATTCTAAGATAGCTTAGAAGAAGCCCCAAGACCATGTTGTAGCCTCATCGCGAAGTTTCTCATCACTGAACCAATTTCCGTCGATTAATTAATTTAATTTAGACATAATAGTCTCAAAATGTACAAAAAAGAGACGCAATTTTTACCAATTATGTACCTATATTAAATTTATTATTAGTTTCTTTTGTTCTTTGAAAAGTCACCAATATCAATTAGGTTTCGAATAGTTCAGTAATTAAAATTTTAGATTCTGGAACACATGCAAAAAAAAAATCGATAATTATATAAAAAGACAATTATCAGAAAAATAAAAATAATTAAAGAACTTAATATCGTGAAACAATAAGTATCGAATTATAACGACAATTAAAGATATACAGGATCCAATCTTACAAAGACAACTATTAATTCGTTTAAGTTTTGCACCTCTACTAACAATATTTTTGTTTTAATGTGAGACCATCATGGTAGCTGTAGTTGAGCACAATTAATCCAATAACCATGATAATCAAGTAATATAAATTCATTAGCAGTTGACACTGTCATGTCGAATCACAAGACCCGAAGTTAGCTGAATATAACCTGATAATAAATAAAATCGAACATATTTTGTTGTGTGAGATGCAATTCCAGACGGAAGTGCAAAGTAACGTCCATTATAATATTGAATTAGGGATTTACGTAAAGTAACCCCTTCATCAATCAAATAAATATACAAGCTGATCCCCAAGCGTGGCAAACTAAATGAAAATCGTAATGATTAGTTTACCATCATGTGAACGATGGAAAGCGATTGAAGACATCTTACCACCTGGCTTGAATATTTGATGCACAAAATCACACAACAAATACGTCACACTGTATCTATAAGAAAATCTATAGCGTGATGTAAAAGTAATCATTCCAAACAGTGTCAAATATCGTTATAATGTTCAAACAAAATGAATTTCAAAGAGGAAATTTCTCCGCATACTATTTCCAAGATGGAATCCAATAAGACACTAAGAGGAAATTCGATGTTAAAATAAGGTATTTACAACACAATTCAACTGTAGCGATTGCCGACCAAACCCAATAGATATGTGAAACAGAAAAGTTCCATAGTCGAGTATAAAGGCAATAAAACTTCCCCACATTTCGCCTTCGGAACGGACATGTTGTATGTTGTTTGGAAAGTTTTTATTTCATTTTTATTCTAGACCAACAATGAGATGTACACTTTTCACAAGTTGCAAGCTTTTATGGTTCATATACGAGAACATGTGCTTACCCGATTTCATATTTGGGAAGGGAATTTTCCAAAGTTGCATTTATTTCAAAACTTCTATCAAGATTCTATTATCTCTCAAGTCTATGTATAGTATAGGGATTAAACCGTTTTTTATTAATATGCTTTTTAATTGTAATGTAGATATACAAATAACAAAAAAATAATATTAGGTCTTTACCTATGAAATTGCGGTTTTGTATGAAAAAATTTAAACGATTTTTTTTCATTTATTTTTTATTTCTATTAAGCGAAATAATCACCCATGCAATCAATGGGCAACGCAGTGGCAGTTTATTAATGCCTAATGATTAAATTGATGACGATGATAAAAGGCCTATTATAATTTACTTTTTATTAAAACTATAATGTCGTTATTAGTATCTTAAATCAAAAGTTCCCGAAAACTCATTGCATGATTCCAATTTAAATTCTACGGCGCATTACTGAAACTTTACGTAAACTTATTCTTTCCGCAGCATTAAATAAAACAGTAACTGTTATAGAACCGCGTGAATTTCGAACACAGACAACGCATTTAGAGACCGACCCGTTCCCACTTGAATGCGGTAATCCGGTAACGTAACGGCCCACTGCTTTTCAGGAGTGATTAGAATGAATTAATTATACGTGCTAATGGGTTCCCACCATTTTTAAACAAATTGCGATTAGAACGTTTAATTTTACTCTGTTAAATATAGTTAAAGTCGTATTTTAGATTTATGTAAATTGTAATTTATGGAATTGTCTCAAGCTTGTGATGGTCTCGTGTTAAGCAACTTTTTTTTGGCATACTCTTGCTCAGAGCTAAAACCTAGATTTTTTAAGCAAAACAGGAGCATCGACGTAACTTCCATGTTATTCAACTTCGAAATATAATTTGGGAAGATAGATATTGGTCAATTGCTCACTTTTACATCGATGCTGGAATCGATCTTCATTTATAATCAATAAAACAAACGATATTTTTCATAATTTTGAATCGGATTTCATTTATAAAATACGAAGCTAACGAGATATTCGTTGATTACAAGAAAACGCCATCGAAAACCTTGGTTCAGAGGGTGTCCGTTAATTATCTCCAGGCAGAAGTTCTGTTCCGATTTAATTAATAGAGCATCGACATCATCCAGCGGTAATAATTTGAGCAGAATAATTATTTTCGATATTATTATTCTTTATTATATCCGGGCATGATTGTTGACGATAATTTCTCAACAAAATGGAGGTATAGAATGCGTCTTATTAGTGACCTTTAGGAAAGTACTGTGTACTGTTGAGTGGCTGAACTTATTTCGACGAGACTTTTACTGAGAGATAGATTAATTTACATTTAAACTAGATTATCTAGTCTATAACATTATTACGTTTTTTCATAGAATTCGTTAAAATATTATAAGGGTTAAGTGTTAATGAAAGAATTGCAACTCGCAAAATATAATATTAAAGTGGTCATAACTTTGCACTTCTATCTGGGATTGATCGATTACTAACTAAAAAAGCTTCGGTTACTAATATTTCGCTCTTTCAATGACTAGTTTCAGATACAACAACACGTTGCACAAATAACATTTTTTCTGTTGCAGCGCACAATTAATGCCAGGTGAAAGTATAAAGTAACGTTCACTCTAATATTTGATTTTGGATTTCCACAAATCGCCTTCATCAATAAAAAAAACACAATCAACAAATAATACATATAAAATAAGCAAATTCTATAAAGAAACAAAATCACTTTCACGTAAACAAAGTCACAGGCATCAATTATATGGAGTTACTTAAGGCTTTCTGACCGTGGTACAATTACTTTTATAATAATAATAAGAAATCTGTTACTAAAAAGTACTTAATATATTCATATTTATATGAAAGTCTTAAACAGATCTTCTTCTTCCTTCCTTCTCTTCTGTTTTACATATTATAAAAACAAAGTTCTCTGTCACGTTTGTCTGTCTGTTAGTCTGCTCGCAATAAACTCAAAAATTATCGCAGGGATTTTCATGCGGTTTCACCACTAGATAAAGTGATTCATAAGGAAGGTTTAGATATATAATTTATCAAGGTTTTTTTTTATTTTAAGGCCAGGACAGCGTCCGCTGGGCCCGCTAGTCTTGATAGACACATAATAAGAATGTAAATCTAAAGTTTTTTGTACTTTTTAGTTTTTTGTCAAAAAAAAATTTTGCATGTGTCTAGGAATTAGTAATAAAATACATTTCAATCATGTTTACAAATGTCTGTGTGTCTGTCTGTTTGCTTGAACACGCATTACTGCTAAAGTACTGCGTAGTATAACCTTTTCAAGCAAATCACAAAGCATATCTTCGACTAACATTTAATCTTTGTTTCATTTAAGTCAGTTCGTAAAAGACGATAGATAGTAATTACACTTAATACATTCAGATGACTTTATAAGTCACTATTTTGTACATCAAGTTCCTTACGGTCGAAGTCGCGTGCACAGCTAAAACGATTTTACAAAAATATTAAATTTCGTTGTTGAGATTTATTGAGTTGTTTAAAGTACTGCGAAACTTCATTAAATTTCAATTGAACACTATTAATATACTTCATTGTATTGATCTCAAGGTCTCGTGGCAGATCTCCAAGAAACGCTGGTTGGACGTGGTAAAGGTAGACTTAAAGGAAAATAACCTCACACATAAAAATCTCTGTTAGTAAAATCGGCAGTAACAATTACGCCTCTAATTACAGGAAGAAATTTTACCCCGCAAATGGCTAATTTGGCTTCATTCGGCAAATATAATTGGCGAATTGTGGCACGGTACAGCTATTTTTACCCGAAACGATATAATTCAGATGATTAATTCACAAATGGGCTCATGAGATTATGAATTTTGGCACGTAAAGTCTATTTTGTGCCGCGCGACGCGGTGTGCGCGTGGTGTTTTTTGCGGACATCGCCGGAAAAGACTGCATCATATTTCATCGTAAGCTTTATTTTAATACCGCACTTTAGATTAATGCAAATATTGATGTATTTAGTTTTCAGAGCAAATCTACTTCTAAAAAGGATAAATAAAATCCTATTCATTATAAATTGAATATTGAGAGTATATGGCGGGATCTCAGTCATGTCATTTAGTAGTTTTTATATTTTTCAACACACTCTAATCCACTCTAAAGTGGCTCTAATATCACCGCAATTAGGCACATAATGACACCTGTAATCAAACTGTGACTTTTTCATTGCTATTATTCACAAGCGAGTTATAGAGTTTTTTATTTTATTTTATTGGTCGAGTTGGTTTGTTCTTAAAAAAGTTTCGATACAAAAAAGATAATGATCAATAGAACAAATAAATTAATGTACCTATTGCTTGCTCATTTCATACAACTTCGTATTTAAATAGATAATTTCAACTTGTACGTGTTTAATAAATATAATAAAACTTTCACTCAAATATAACTTTTGTTTTCTCTGTAATAAAGAAAACTTTAAATTCCCCGTTTTATACGTGGCTAAGATAAGTTGGCAAAAACCAAATATAAAAAAAAGGAATATCGATGTCCTGAACTTATAATCTCAAAACTTATAAGAATAATACTTCCTACGTATATGTATGAGGAATTCGGTATCTTTACCATGCTCTCCCAATACATTTTTGATAATTTAATGTATGTGCGTAAAAACTTTGAAAACCTGCATTTTGTAAAAGACTGACGGCATGATCTAAATACTAGAAACTGTAACAAACTGGTCGTCCCACGGTTCAAACTTAGCAAAACCAGTAATAGTTTCTTAGGTAATAGTGTTAGGTTTTACAATAAAATCCCAAAACTTATTACCGATTTGCCAGACTGTAAATTTAAGCACCATGCCAAGCAGGTTTTAGTGTCGAAAGGCTATTATAGAGTGGATCGATATGTGAGCGATGGTGACATCTGGAATTGACTCCTCTCTGTGCATCCACTGAAAACGGTATCGTAACGTATAATGTATTCGAAATATATATATAAAAGATGTACCCGATCGAGTTTCTTACTGGTTCTTCTCGATGACTGGGTTGTTTTCCGAACCGATGGCAGTTTTGACGTTCATAAGCTCCTTATTAGGGCCTAAACTGAATAAAGTATTTTTGATTTGATTTGATTTGATTTGATTTGAATCTTTTGTACAATGAGCTCGCATCCAAGCACATCTTCATCACCATTATACATATTTGACCGTCGAGCTTTTAAATTTAAAAGGGTAATTAAACACATTCAGTATATTTCAATACTCTTGATTATATTCGCCATCTTGTTTTCGTTTCTTAATGTCTATTTTTCAAATGTTTTTCAACGTTTAATGCTACATAGTTTAATTTTTCAATATTATTACTAGTGACGTATCTATCTATATATATAATACTTCACTTAATATAAGTATGCATTTTTTCGTCAAAGTTTTCTTATCGCGTTATTATGTAAAATTATCGTCCGTAAATCGACTTTACAGACAATCAATTTTTTATCCTTGGGTCCTAAATAGATTGGCCGATTTTAGTGGTGATTTTTTAAGTGACAAAATCTTTAGGCCCGTTTAGCGTTATTTTTTGTCAGGCGATGTTATTAAGCGTGACCGGTTGTATTGCGCTTACGCGGCTAGCAGCGCTTAGTATAGCAACCTGTATACATCTAATATTGATATTTTGTATTAAGATTCTGCAGCCCATCATATTTTTAGTGAATTAATAAACTGTATAAAAAGTATATAATTATTATTCGTAGTGCCAATAGACGTGAAAGAGAGACTATAATAATAATTATAAATAATGAAATTGAAACCATTCAGACTATAATTAATTTAAAAATTCAAAACAGAACACAGTTTAAATTCCATTGCTATTAGTTACTTCTGTCGGCAATCCTTTTAATTTATATAGCACAGGAGGCAAACGAACGTGTGTTGATTGAACTTGATGTTGAGTGATCACCACCATCCATAGACACTTGGCACAACAGGGGAGTCGCAAGTGCGTTGCCAGCCTTTGTTTGGAGAGGTGGGTACCCGGCGCTGTCACTGGCCGAACGAAACGCAATAATGCAAGCACTGTTACTTAACGTCGGTGTTTCTGTGGGTCGGGTGGTACTATCCCGGGCGAGCCGACCCAGTCATGCTGAAACCAGTCTTCAGCGTGGCTCTACCACCTACCACCACTACCTTGTGACTACCTCGATTTTTTTTTGTTTTTATAAGTTCACCTAGATAGTTCTTAGCTATAAGTTCTTAGCTATAGCTAAACTCCAGCGGAAAAAAAGCTTTGTCTATCAGGTCCGATAACATTAATTAAATCTTCTAAATAAACCTGAACTCTAATAAATTTGGGTTCTTTATATTCAGTACGACTGGGTTTAAATCCGTACGAAACTTTTCATTAGTATAAGCAATGTTGCTTACTGTACATAACTACTTCAGTATAAAACGTGTCAAAGCTTGAAGCATAGAATAAACTCTACATTCACAGATGGGATAACACGTAAAAGATGAAAATTGGAATTATTACTGAGGAAATAATTATATATCTGTAAAGGACGTACGATAGGGGTGAACACTGGTTCACAACGTTAGAAGAAATAATAAGAGTTATAGAGATTTTTACTTAGCTATATAAGTGCGAAATGCTAATTTTATTTCGCGCGCGATAAATGTTGCTATTACAACCTAAGAAAGGCACTCTAGTGAAAAATTGGAATTTGTCTTATTTTGCTGGTAAACGAAATACCTACGAATTATAACCAACCATTGTCGAGTTGTAAGGTTGTTATAGAACAACCTTACTGTCCATCCCCTCGAAAGTTTTGTGCAGGATTATCTTGGATCGCCTTACAAAAGTTGATGAACCACTACTTCGTCGCGAGCAGGCAGGCTTTCGTCCTGGAAGGCCATGCATAGGCCAAATGAATATGCTGCGGATTATTATGGAACAAGCAGCAGAATTTCGAAGGGAGATTTATCCTCCTTTTGGCAACTTTGAAAAAGCTTTCGATACGCTGCGTTGGTCTGCGATATTGGCGCGATTAACAAAAGTTGGTGTTCCCTCCAAAATCATTAACCTTCCTAAGTCTGCGTATGACAACTACTCAAGCAAGGTACGCCATGACGGGTTGATTTGGGAGAGAATTACCGTGCACTCTGGTGTGAGACAACGATGTCTGCTGTCACCTGTGCTGGATCTGTTCTGGATGGCTTCATGTTGCGTGTCAACGTCAACACCCAGCATGGCATAGAGTAGGGTCTTACGGACCATCAGCAAGATCTTGATTAAGCTGACGACCTGTGCTTGCTTAGTCACAGGTGTGTTCATATGCAGAATAAACTCGAACTTGCAGCCCGAAGCAGCACATGTGGGGCTCAAGATCAACGTAAAAAAGACCAAGACTTTTAATTGGTGTTGGAACCAGTCTCCAACTTCACATACCTTGACAGTATCGTGTTGCCAAGTGGAGGATCAGAGCTTGACATTGCATCCCGGATTGCCAAAGCAAAGGGCGTTTTCGCGTGTCTTAAGCCCGTATGACAAGCCAAGTACCTCTCTAGAAGAGTGAAACTGGAAATATTCATGTCTAACGTCAAGTCAGTCAATATGGGTGTGACACATGGAAGGCTACCGTAGATCTCACTCACCAACTCCAAGTCTTCGTCAGCTGCAGTTTACGGCATATCTTGAGAATTTTCTGGCCAGAGAAAATCAGCAATGTAGATTTATGTAAAATGTGCCATGAAGATCCCATAGACCATCAAGTGCGACGTCGAAAATGGACCTGGATTGGCCACACGTTGCGAAAGGATAACAGCGATATCCCTAATCAGGCATTGGACTGGAATCCCCAAGGCAGACGGAAACGTGGTCGATCTAGACACACCTGGCGAAGACTTGTGCTTGCAGAGTGTACGAAAATAATGGGCTTGCTTGGAGTGAGGTGAAGCGTCAAGCCATCGACAGATCGAGATGGTGAAGCATTGTGTCTGCTCTCAGCCCCGACAGTTTGGAGACATAGGATCCCAAGAGAGAGATTGCTATAACAAAAGTAGAATATCGCAATAATTAGTGAAATCTACAAATCAGGTGTTAAAATCAAATGTTTAAGCAATAAAATATATTTTAAAGTTTGTAGTATATTTTCGTTTACGAATTGTAAAGATTTGTTTCTACTTTTATCTAAAATCGATGTTCTTAGTATTTCATTTTTAACACATCATAACTATAACATATTTGTCAATTATATTTTTTTAACGAATAAAGTTTATGCTGAAATTCACTTTATAATATTAGCTATATATTATATTAAACACCACTAGTTAGAGGTCTCTGAATCCTAAACTTAGATCGCAAGTCGCCCTGCAATACCATGAACCCGACACGCTTATGAAGAATGTATGGAATTCTAAGAACTTCATCTCTCTTCTGGAGTAAATGGGACATGTTTAATTAGCTGGAGCTTGCAACTACTTGTTGGTTTTCCTATTTTATGAAAATTCATTTTGCCTTTGTTATATTATGTAGCTTACTTTTACTGAAAACCAGCTGTGCCCGCGGCTTCGTACACGTGGAACTTGATGTACAAAACAATATCTAATAAAGGCATCTGAACGTATTTAGTCTATTTGCATATCTACTTTTCTCTTATACTTAAGTCACGGTGCCATTCAAATTACTATAACTTTTGATAGAGTAAGCCGATTAGAATGAAACAAAGACTAAGTTACTCCTGAGGATATACTTTCTCATTATGATATACGAGGTTTTATTGTGAACCCAGTAGCAGTGACGCGTGTTCATACAAACCCACAGACAGACAGACATTTCTAAAAATGATTGAAATGTATTTTATTACTTATTCCTATATATATATAGATAGATTTAAATAGTCTCATGACAAATATATACTACATTCTCTATTTATTATAATAAACACATCAGTTTTTTTGCTGACTCATAAATAATAATCATGGATTACCTTTCCTAATACATTTGATATTCAAAACTCTGTTCCGATGGTTTCAATTGGATAAAACATGTTTGTTTTTCTATTGCTGACAATGTAATAGTTGTTAAACTTGGCTTATTATGTTTGCGTTTATGTTTGGTATACAATTGGAACACGATTGCCATGTCCACGGTGATAAACCTGATTTTATGTTAAATTATGCTCAATAGTACCACTACGTAACGGGAAATTTGAAATCGCTATTATACGTGTATATATATGGTATACTACATTGGTAATTTTTACTATCATCAGCCTGTAAGACACCCACTGCAGGGCCATAAGCCTCTTCCCGAAGGAAGGAAAGTTACTATAGATTATCTATACTCAAATATAGTAAGTAATTTTATTTACCAGTGATATTCTTAATCGTCACAGTAAGGAATATGCAGAGAAGTGTCACATCTGTTCATAGAATAACTTTTTCATAGCGCTCCGAAGCCGTAGGATGTTCACTAGTAAGCTTTAATAACGTCGGTTTAATCTCACAGGCTTCAATATACTACAGAATTCATATACTCTCGTTCGTCGTGATTTAGTACGGTGACAGTGGTTTTTGGTATCAGAATTATACCTAGCTTTTCGGCAATCGTGCCGAAATTAAAACCTTTCCACCGTAGCAATAACGAAGATTTAATGAAATAGATATTGGTATCTTTTTATCTCGCCTGAAATGGTACAGATATTAATTTTATAACTAAAATCAAATATATCCTATAAAGTGTTTTGACGTGAATATTTTTATGGGAGGGCATGAAATTTTGATCGGCAACATTTTAAGTGATTAAAATGGTTAGGATAAACACTGTATCGGGTAGAGTGTTGAAGACACCGGTTCTCATTCGATTACCGAAGTTAAGTAACATCATGCGTGGTCAGTATTTGGTAGTATTTGGATTGGTGACCGCTACACCGTGACGTTGGCTTTTAGTTGTATTTTTTATATTAAAATGTTTCCCTGTAAATCAACAATTTTACTTCTATCGTGTATTTTTACAATATATCCCGTATTATTGTTTGTTTATGCTAAAGGGATTACTTTAATTTTACTTACCTTACGTACTGTGCTGAGTAACACAAAATAGCCTCATCATATGCGACAGGAAGGTTTTAGAGAGGATTTAGGGAAAGTTTTGATGCGATGATTGCTCAGTTGATAGCGTGTTCGAAGACCGCTTTGAATGACTACGTTCGAATCCCAGCAAGTGAGTCGAAGGTTTTGGTGAAAGAAAACATCGTCAAGCGCTTGTATTTTAGCCGGGAAATTAGAGGCCTGGCTGAAAACCGGCGCCGTTTGCAGAGGCGGCAGTACGCTGACACCAGGTCTCATTGTCATAGTTTTACTTTTAATGTTTATGGGGTTTTTTGTACACTTGTATTACTATGCCAATAAATAACTATCATTCTTTATATGAAACCATACTATGGTGGTAGCTTTACTAATATCCGCCTGGCTGGCTACCAAGTACTGCACTCGAGAGCCAGTCTCGTTATTAGTTAACCGTGTTTAAAACCTTACATCGTCATTTAATATGAGAATGTGTCAAACGCTAAAACTTATTAGGGTTAAACAAAATTCTTTTATTTCTAACTGACTACGCTATTGACCTATCAAGGTCTTAACAGCTTCACCTGACTAGCGTAACCAAGACAATTAACAAAATCCATTAGGTGAACGATTAACGATGTATTTCAAGTCTGACCTTCTTTATGACGTCCTAGTTCAGTATAATGATTAGAAAATGTTTCTTCGTCTGCCTTATCCTTTCTAATATAACAAAAAATATAGTTTAATTTCCCGATACTGCTAAGGGAATTAGATGAACGGTGTAAGATTGTACCAAAAATTTTTTAGGACACTTCCCAACATCACATTCGGTAAAATACTCACAAATAGCTGATGTCTCTATAAAGTTCTAAGGGATCTAGACAGCATGTTAGTTATGGACTATGGACAATATTGATTTGGTAGCTTTAAAAAATACCTATATACATAGTAGCATTTTAAATTAGTGAAGAAGATCACGAATGGAAGTACTCTGCATTTATACCTACTTTAAAATCTTAGGGGTAATATTAGAAAAAGTCGACATATACGAATATATTTGGTTAAAAATATTCCATCTAATTTATGTTCAACGTCGCGATGTTCACAATAAAGTCGATTATTCTATGTACAATGCAGTTTTTTTTAAATAAAAAGGAGGCAAACGAACAGGTCAAGTCAAGTGATCACCACTGTCCATAGACACTAGCAACACCAGAGGAGTTGTAAGTGCGTCGCCAGTCTGTGTTTGGGAGGGAAGGGGTGATAGAGTGGGGAGAGGAGGGGAGAAGAGAAAGGAGGTGGGCCTCCGGCGCTCTCACTGATCGAACGAAACGCAACAATGCAAGCACTTTTACTTCACGTCTGTGTTTCTGTGAGAGAGTGGTACTACCCCGGGCGAGCCGACCCATTCATGCTGAAATAGCTTCAACGTGACTCTACCGCCTTCAATATACACTATAAATTATTTATACATTCAAAAGAGGACACAGTTATTCCATTATTTTGAGTTTTAATTTCTGTCGGCAGTCCTTATAATTGTCTCGACTTTTTTTAAGATTACGATGTAATTAGATTCAGCTCTCTTGCCAACTTTAAATTAGTTAAATAAATTTTCTACCGTGGAACAAATTTAAATAAAGCAAATTCGAAACAATTACCATTAACTACGCACCGAAACCTCTCACATCTGTGAGTTATTTAGTTTGTTTAGACAATTTTCAGCTTCGTTTCTCATTATAAGTGTGGATATAAACACGATGTACGTTACACACGGTCACGGTAATAAGGTAACATAATTTAATATATCTTAAACTAGCTGTCTGTTTTGGCTTTGCATGGGTTTATTAATGAAGAAAATATGACTAAAGTTACCCTTTGCGCCAAAAAATTGAGTGCTGGACAACTGAACGTCAGCCTGTCAATTTTGCCAATATTTTGAAAGATATTTTTACTTCGTTGTATCCTAGCGAGTTTAGGCGAGTGTGCGCTTACTTTTTTATATCCAGTTTATTGTCCCAAATTATTCACTATCTCCGTACCATTTTTCAAACATTTTTTCTCATATAAACCGTGAATGTGAATGTCGTTGTTTTTGGATTGAAAGAAAGAAAGAATTAATTTATATACAAGGTAAAAGGTTAAACCCTCGCAGTATTCTAGGAAATGACACTTCATGGTCACATTTAACATATAAAATAATAATATCAAAACAAATACTAATAAACAACAAAGAGAACCTTAGTTAAAGTTTGTTCTAACACTTTTTTAAATATGAGAACGATACTTTTAAATGTGAAACAATTACGTCTAGGTTCAATGAACAATTTCAAGGGGGCGCTTTTCAAGGGTAATCATTACGAAACTGCTTATCGTCCGAATGCCGCACGGTCGAACAAAGGGAAGCGGGGCGCACGTCGAGGTGCGGGATGAGGGCTAGACTACGCGGCAGGGTGTGATTCATTAGTTTCCGTATTCCCTATTTATTATAAAATCGTCTGATGTTGAGTGTATATAAGTTTTGCCTTTTTCGAGATAATGATCAAAAATATGATGCACCTTTTTTTTATTGATATAGAACCAGATACAACTAATGATTCTCCTGCAAAATTATTGCCGGCGGCTAACCTAACACCTAGTATAATGCATTATACGATACAAAGTATACAAAAATTGATAACAATCGGCACATCGCAGCATTACGAGAGGGTGTCCAGCTCTGCATATGCTAAAGTGTCATAAGAGACACTCAGCACTGATTTTCATAATAAAATATTAATAATAAGCCGTTATACTTAATATATATAGGAAAAATAAGTAATGCAAAAATAATACAGTATATTATGTATATATGACATGTATAATATATAGGGGAATATATAAGGTAAATATAGAATACATAAAACATAATTTTAATATATAACAGAAGCAATTGCATGCGTATCAAAAACGTATACACACAGGTTTTTAATTTTACAAACATTGCGATATTAATAAATACTTTGCTCTCTACTTACCATTACGAACAATCTAGTCACGTTGTCCTATACACAAATAAATGAAGATTAATTTAAAACTCGAAATAAAGCTGAAAACTTTAAAATGGTGCTATAAATTTTGAAGCTGATAATAAATAACTGTAAATATATTCCATAAAAAAGAGAACTTTACCATAATAACAAAAATCAAATTATAATTTTATTTGTTGAACTAAATGGCAGTGTGCTACAACACGATATAATCTAAGTGCGCTAAACAAAAGACTATCACGTCAACGCCTTCGGGGCGAAACACGCTGGTATACGTAATTATTTGTACTCCAAGAGAAAACTTTACATTTACTTATGTCTTAAAAAGTTCTCTATTATCTTTTATAAATAATAATTTTTACTAATAACTTGTTATAACTAGATACTAATCGGTGTAAATCAATAAGGAAATATGATATAATTTTTAATTAATTCAAGCTATGCATACCCCTATTTGCAAATAAACATAGTCCCAAATGCATATATATATACTTGAATACTAATATAATACTTGAATAATATATAAATGATACATATATTTGAACCGTAATTTTTCCGCAATGTTGATAGTGGTGCGGTCAAGCTGAAGTGTTTGGTTTCAACGTGGAAAATCTATAGAATAAACCTTTCAGATTTCCCTTGAGTATGGTGACTGACCGCGTCCACTATGCGAAATTGAAAAAAACTCGACCATATTTTTATACTGTATTTATTTACTTACTCGAGAGAGGGAAGTTAATTGTTTTGCTCTTTCAATTATTTTGTATATTTTACTAATGTTAGTTATTAACGATATAGGAATTACGGAAAGCGTCACAATATTTAGAATTAAAATTGCTATGTACCATAAGTTTCTAAGCTATCATCTGAATATCCTATTGATTTTTTTAAAATTATAGCACAGCAAAATGACTGCACTGTGCCTAATGGTAAGCCCGGTAAAATCCAAAAACAAGGGCGACCACCGAGTGACACGCTATCCATTGCTGGTCGCCGCTGTCATGCCGGCCTGCAAAAATGCAAAAATATGCACAGGCTGATCCCGAAACGCGACCCGCAAAAGCGAATCACTATGACGGGCTTTTTAGCCACATACATGTTGGTTGCGACCCAGTCAAACTGTAAAACCCTACCGTTTCATTTTCAAAGCAATACGCTGACGTCAGGTCTCTTTGTCATAGTTTTTTTTTTATAGTTAAGACTTTTTTGTACACTTATACTATGTTAATAAATATATTTCTTTCTTTCTTCTCTTTACTTATAGCGTTATTAGGTCCGTTATCAGGTTAAATGCACAGATGATATACGTAAAATATGTAGAAAAGATAAATAAGGCAAAGTTCAAGGATAATGCTGTGCTCTGTGATATGCCTTTATCAAGAAACTAAGAAAATTGAAGTAGCTAAGAATTTGTCCTTTAACTGATGTGTTATTTTACGTGGTTAATAATGAGTTAAATGTGAAACTCTAATGATGCAATTGCCTATTTTTTGCACTGACATAAATTATTTAAAAAGCAGACAAAACGGGAGTTCAGCAACGAAAAATTTCAAATGAAACCGCATGCGGTAACCGCGAGCGGTCTAAAAACTTATTTAATCTAACTTTTGACAATTTTCACATTTTTTCCTACTGTCTCTGGTTGAAAGGCTACTGTCGCATTACCGTGATCGTTTAAGTTCCTTGCTGTTTCTAGGTCGAATTAGTTTATTTTCATTTGCATTGCTGGACGAGTGCCAAATTTATTTTTTTAGCGTAAAAGTGATTTGTATGGTTCATGTTAAGGTATATCAAAAAAATTGCAGTTTACTGCGGATCCAATAGCTTCACAGACAGAGCTACTGTAGTGTGCCGTTATCTAAGAAAAGCAATATAATTTTTCACATTTACAAACAGCAAGAGGTGAACCAATATCCGTTATAGGTAAAATAGATGTGAAGTTAAGAATTTGTGTCCAAATTTATGTTGATATTATCAATTCCATTCCAGAGTTAGATTTCTTTAAGAGCCAAGAATATGTTTTGGACGTCGCGAGATGAGTGCTAAAATTTTGCTGACAATGACAAATTTATTCTAAACAGCTCCATAATGACCGAGTCTAAACTTTCAACAGTTATCATTTTATAGTTTCAGTTAGCAATATTGAGCTCTTTTGTTATTTTTTAATAGTTTCAGATTTAACTTTTTCATGCACATACCAACCAAGTAAAATGAAGCGTTTTTTTTTTTAATTTCAGATAGATCGTCACAACAACCCAGCTGTTTCAAGCGAGAGTGGCAAAGAAATATCTACAAAATAAATACATGTGTATAATTTACATGCCGCGCCGTAGAAGTGACATCTTCAAAAAGAAAGCGATAAGATATACTCGATACAGTGTTTACCCACACCACTTTTCGACACAAACATATTGCGGATCAGAATTTCAAAGCCCTCCCGACTTCACTTCAACAATATTGTTAATATTATTTCTTTTACCTTTTATTAATACTTTAGCCCGCGGATTCTCTTGCGTTAATCTAAATTTGAGATATCCTTCAGGAATATTCCTTTTTTTTTGGATATAGATATGGATATACCTATGGCCTTTTATATACCCCTAAAAACATTAATTATGCAAATTTTCACGATAATATGTTGAGAAGTTAAGACGTGAAAGTGTAACAAACAGACAACCTTCCTCTCGCATCGGAAACTCTCATCTATATAGTATTGTTAGTGTTTTGTTTCCTTTAAAGGTTCATACAAAAAGTTTAACAGCAAAAGTTAAGCCGACTGTATTGTCATTGCTTTGAATACTTCGACCGCTGCGCATTGCGGTGCATGAACGGAACTTGTTCATACATATAAAAGTAGTTATAATATGCAATACTGGCTTTGAATTGAACTGTGAATAAACTGTTTTTATTCGAGTGGTTATTGATGTATGTTTTTTTTATGTCATTGGTGGTAAACGAACATGTGGGTCACCTGATGTTAAGTGATCACCACCGTCCATGGACACTAACAACACCAGAGGAGTTGCAAGTGCGTTGTCACCCTTTGGGAGGAAGGTTTAGAGGAGGAAGAGGGGAGGGGAGGGGGGCCTCCGGCGCTCTCGCTGAACGAACGAAACGCAACAATGCAAGCACTGTTACTTCACGTTTCTATGAGAGGGTGGTACTCCCCCGGACGAGCCGACCCATTCATGCTGAAATCAGTAATAGTTTCAGCGTGGCTCTACCACCATATTAACACTGAATTACGCGTATACTCCAACTTTACTGAACCTTTGTATTCACTACCTGTAATAGGTAATCAATATTTTTGCAATGGGTATTTGATTTATATAACAGAATGAATATTGTATAAATATATGTACGCTTTCAAATATTAAGACCTTCCTGATTTTCACGGTGACTGGTTGAAATTGTACAGAAATTGATGCGCAACAGCATCGCCTAGTGGCGGCTTATAGCTAAATGGAAAGCATAGAAAACTTTTGTATGTCAAATATAATGTGCAAATTTTCGTGGTTTTCTGTCGCCCTGGTGGAGTTTATTAGTATAATTTGAAAGCAAATTAAATGGTACACAATCTTCTTATGTATAAATTACCAGATAGAGGTCTGGAATTATGTGCGTATTACTCAGAAGTTACTGGGAAGATTTCGATCATTTTTTTTTCGTTTTGCATCTTACATACTTGGCCCTAATCTAAAAAAAGATTATCACATTGTTTCAAGGTCATTCGTTTAATATAAAGTTATGAAAGTTTTAAGAAACTACGATTTTTATAAAAACTACGCTCTCAGCTATGTATGTTTCTTTGCTGTGGAAAAATGGGGCAAGCGGTGTGGTGCTTTAGTTTTATCTTCTGTTTATAAAATATATTGTCAAGACAACAAATGACGCAGACAAAGTCGCGGGTATCATCTAGTAAATATTACATATGCATAATCTTACTACCCGATCAATAAAAATAACGAATTAGGTATATTAATTATCACTAACTTATATCATAAACAATAATTTGTGATAAAATTGACAACAAAAATATTTACTTATTGTAAAAGGATCCAGTTCGTAATTTATTTCCAATAGTAAATTGTATTGTGGAGAGAATGGATCCGATATAAATCTGTTAATGGTCTCCCAATAACACTGATAATTTGATTTATTATTCGTCATGTAAATTATGAAATTACTTTTGTTTTATAATTTACTTTTAACATCGGATCATACACTGATTTCATATTCATGGTATTTCATACAAAACAATGATATTTGGTTTTCATATAAAGCAGTAAAAGCTTTGTTTTTTTACAGTGAAAATTCATTCGGTTTATTTAATTTTATATTTGTAAACCAACATATGGATATTTTGATAAATGACGTATTATTTGTATTGATTCTTAGCTGTTCTAGTATTTTTACCATCATAGTATTTCGAGATCTTTTCACTAATAAAAATTAACCGCCTTTGGTTTAAAGATTCGTGCTTGTGCATTTTTTATTGTAAATGAATTTATATTTTTTGTTTAGATCTGTTATAAATATATCATACGAATTATTATAGAAATATCCCTTTCCCATACAAATCGTGTGTTGGTTAAATTTTGAAAAAGAAATTCGTCTTGACATAACCAGCTTTATAATTATATACAACCAGCTATGGTCTAGTGGTCTGGTGTCTAGTGTCAAACACAATTAATTTTTCAAGTTTCAAATTAAGGAATAAAACGAACTATTTTCATCTTTTTATAACATTAACTTGACGGGTTTTAGGTACTGAACAAAAAATAATTAAAAAAAAGCGTTTAAGAAACGCCTATTTATAAATATATTAATTTTCGTTTCATATATTTAAAAATATAACAAAATTCTATAGATACCTGATGTTTTTACAATTTTGAAAAATAAAGTTATTTTTTTAATATTAACACGTCACTTCACTTTCATTTGATTTACTTATTAAATTTGATTAACAAACTTACAAATTTAATGTAATGTAGCATATAGCATTTCATGTATCACTATTATTTTTTATTTAATACGAATATAGTATATGCTATTGTTAATTTTTCTTATGGCAAAAATGGCAATATATATTATTGAGCAATTCCTTTTCTTTCAAATACAATTCCGTTTTAATTTATTAACAGTGACATAAAAGTGATAAAAAAATCACTCTTGAAGCTTAAAATAGCTAGGTTTCATCTCTCAATAACTACAATTACATACAAATAGTTTTTTTCATTAATATAAAAATTGGAACAGAGTAATTTATATATCGGAAACATTAGTATTAGGATAACCTCGTTCACTACATATTTAAATAATAAAAAAAATCACAACAAACGAATGAACATCAAAGCATTATTGTTAGTTTTATCCGAGTTAAATTCCATTCACCGCACAAGATGTCCGCCGGGCCTATGTTGGCGCCACAATGAGAGGCTTATTGTTGTACTCAAAAGCCTATTGTTTCGGCGGACGAGTCCAAAAGGGTTTGCCTTTTGCAGACCGGCCGAGACAAAGTCCATCAGTATGTAACGCTGCTGCTTTCTTTTTAATTTACCTAAACAATTATATTTGGATAGTATTTTATTAGACTAAGTAAAGAAAGAAAGACCCAAAAATATACATCATAAAACATACATCGATCCAATACATAAATTAACGTAATATAGATCCAGCTAATCAACAGATGACGTATTGCATTGAGCCAAATATGCTTCTATCTCAGCTCTGCAATAGTCTCTGAACAGCCAATAAACTGTTTTTATTCGTGTGGTTATTGATGTATATAACTGCACGGATTTGTAGAAAACTAGCTAGACTCGGAGCTCCACACATGCTTATTATTATTTATAGTTAGACCATTCGTGTTACATAGATCCGAGTGCTGGGCTACGAACGAGACGGATGAGAATAAAATACCTACATGTGGCAAAGATACGAAACTAGCTAGACTCGGAGCTCCACACATGCTTATTATTATTTATAGTTAGACCATTCGTGTTACATAGATCCGAGTGCTGGGCTACGAACGAGACGGATGAGAATAAAATACCTACATGTGGCAAAGATACGAATGTTAAGATGGATGTGTGGTGTAACTAGAATGGGTAAGATCTTTTTTTTAATGGTAGCACTGCATTATGTCTGCACTATACCTGATGGTAAGCACAGTACAATCCAAAAACAATGGCAACCACCCAGTGACACACTATCCATCGCCGGTCGCCGCTGTCATGCCGGCCTACAAAAAGCTGGATATGCACAGGCTGATCCCGAAACGCGACGCGCAGAAGCGAATCATTATGACGGGCTTTTTCGCCATGTACATGGTGGTTGCGACCCAGTCAGGCTGTAAAACCATACCACCCCGCTTTCGCCATTGCCTCGTTCGTAATTAAGCAGGGAGCACCACGTGCAGGTGAGGTTGGCTTGGGTGTCTTAAGTCTTGAAGAACGAGAATGTCAGAGGAAGTTTAAAAATAACACCAGTGACAGTGAAGTTGAGGAGTCACTTAGCCAGGGCTTTCTTTATGGGAGCACGCGGGGGCACGCAGTACCCTTAAAGTTAAATTCGAAAATACCGAAAAATTGCCATAAGTTGGTTTTCGTTCTGAAAATTTTAGTAATCCAAAAAGGAAGTGAGAAAATAAAGGCTCTGCTATAGTTATAAATTTATGGACGGATTCACACTCAAAATAGATAAGCATATAATTAACAATGCAATTTAATAAGAGCAAAGACTTCTAAAACTGTAATAATGTGGTATTAAATAGTATAAATATTACATTATTACAAATCCATATCACAATATTGGTAATTTTTTTTACAATAAATTTACTAACCTCATTTTTATTTACTCACTTAAAAATAACAGCTCTGTTATAGCAGTAAAATTCAGTCATACGATTTTGGTTACATCTTCTATAACATTTTCTAAGTTTTATATTATATCTCAATCCACTTCGTTGAATATAATAAAAATAAACTTATCTTAATAACTAAGTTTATTAAAAAAATGCTCATATAATTTAATCTACTTCATACTTCAAAGGCAACTGATAAATTTACTTGTCTCGCTGCAAGTGAAATGAAAAGCAGTGAAAATTCAAGCCGCCGACGATTTTTTTACAGTCTGTTTAATGGTGCGTAAGATTTTAAACAAAGTAAGCGAAGTGTGCCTTAATAAGGCTTATGAGAGATCGGAAATTATAAGGCCTTCTATTTATTTCAAGCTATTCGGAGTTAACAGCCTGAGGGTGTTTGAAGTCAATGTTTTGTGAACAAAACTAAACAAAGGAACAGGGATTTCGCTTAAAGCGCTTTTTATTATGTTTTACTATATTTTGCTAAAGTTTATATGAAAAGATTTCCTACTATTATTAACTATTTATATATTATCAGTTTATTATAATTTAAATAATAATATAGGACAAAACATTTTAGTTATTTATAAACCAATGCATGAACAATTACTAAGTTTAACATGACCGCACATTTAATTAGGACATTAATTATTATATGAAACAATCACTTTTATGTCTGTAAATTATATAGATTTGAGCCCCAGGTTTTATAATTACTGCTTAATGCCTATAAAAACCACAACGGTATGTAATCTAGCTAACAATCTAGATATCAAGCTGGTTTTAATGTCTAAAGGCTAATATAGGGTAGATCAATTTGTGAACCATGTTGACGTCTGGAAATGACGTTCCTCTCTGTGCATCCACCAAAAATGAATGTAATTATCTGTTTGTATCATGAAAGGATAAACCAGAACGAGTCTCTTGCCGGTTCTTCTCGATGACTGAGTTATTTTCCGAACCGGTGGTAGCTCTGACAGTCGTACGCAAGATATCAGGGTCTCAATTGAAGAAAGTATTTTTGATTTTAAGCGACGTGAATTTTATTTTATAGTATGTCATAGTTTTTTTTTTGACAGATGTCGCTAGTTCAGCAGTTTCGTTTTATTCAGTTATATTAAAATCGAGGGAAAAAATAGAAAGAGTTAAATTTGTCTATGTGTACTTATGTTTTGTAGAATATACTATACAGTAACTTAATATACGTCAATTTTGGTACTTACGTCGCCGAATTCTCACTTATACTTGATGACATGAAATATGTTGTAAACTATTTATTTCATTTTGTGATCACGCGCGTAAAAGGTAATGGTGTGACGCGACGTTGTACGTACGTGATAGAGCGATTTAGTTTGAGAAACAAAATAAAGAGGCTTATTTAAGTACGAATTTTTAAATTGCCGTAACTGTTTCTAGTGACAGGCAATTTGACTACTGAGAAATGATTCCTTCATAATTGATAGACCATGAATATACTTATGGTTTTACGTAATATAGTTTGGTTATTCTGCA
>MU161679.1:11353-31752 GCA_015888305.1 Antheraea pernyi | reverse complement strand
ACCAAAGACAAATGTAATCTATGTTTGTATATAGACATATAGATATAGACATATATATCATGGAAAGATAAACCAGATCGAGTTTTTTTTCGGTTCTTCTCGATGAGTGGGTTGTTTGTCCGAACCGGTGGTAGCTTTGATTTCCATAAACGCCTTGTCGGGGCCTAAATTGAACTATTAATTTTTGATTTTGATATCTCCTTATATCTTTGGTACATATCCAATAGTTTTATTTTTCGCAACCAATCTTCTAGTACATTATTACTGCTATTGTCGAGTAGGTAATGGTTATTAGAAGTTTCTTACGATCGTTTCTATGTTCTAACAATATGGTGACCGTCTTGTTAGAACTTTCCAGGGAGTTTTTGTGGGCAAGTCAGTATTCATACTCAGTAGTATTATTATCCATTCACTTGTGCACAATAACCGAACTATATTACGTAAAACACCACGAAAAAATATACGTAGGTGTGATTATTGAAATCACACTATTGACCTACGTTTTTAAGTTAATAAAAATATATATGTTGTTTTACCTTGCGGTCGGTTGGTAATCTAAATTTTTTTTTTTTTTTTATGGTGATATTTAAATATTCTAGTTCTATCGTTTTGCTTTTGTGTACTACATAATAAGAGGCCCAGTTTACAACACTAGATTTAGAGCTGTACTCATATAGGTAATGTGTAATGCGAGGATTCGATCACGCTTAGACGGTGCGTAGACGATTATGTTCTCAAATGTTAATCTATTGTAATGTAAGTTCTTATCCAGTAATTCGTATATTTGTATTATTCTACTACACACGTTTTATTCTTTGTTGTCAAAAATCGAAATAAATATTTCAAAATGGTTTTTCCTAACTCATTTTATGTTTTGAAAAGAAGAATTCTCGACGGTCTTTATTGCGAATCAATTAATTTACGCTTGTTTGGTTAAAGTCCGAAAAAAGGGTAAATTAAAACTTGAACAAAATCGTTTATATACGTTTTTATATAATAAAAAAAATGAGTAAATAATTTGAACGGAATTTTTTTAAATGAAAACTTCTTTATTTATTTTAGGATCGTCAACATGACAATACATTAGTTAGTATATAAAAAGTAGGACTATTGTAACACATTATAAATGTAGTCATATTTACAGACAACCACGGCATGCTCCAACAATAAATTAAATATTAATAAAACAAAAGATTAAACTATTTTACATATTAAAAAAAATTACATGATAATACAAAAACGAGAAGATTGAAACAGAAAGAGAAATATAGGAAATACTGAAAAAATAAAATAAATTATAACTGTGTTTTGTGAAGAGACTGATATGTCTCTATCGTTGTTTTGTTTTGTTTGTATCTTTAGCCGCGTTGTAGGGGCGGAGAGAGGGAGAGAAGGTGGGCCTCCGGCGCTCTTACCGACCGAACAAAACGCCACAAGGCAAGCACTGTTACTTCACGTCGGTTTTCTGTGGGTCAGGTGGTAGTACCCCGGACGAGCCGACCCATTCATGCTGAAATCATTAATAGCTCTACCACCTGCAATATATTTATAATATGTAGTGATATTTATTGTTTATATATCAATACATTTTTAAACGTCAAGAGGATTCTTTGAAAATAGCATCAGTGACAGAGATATTGAAGATTAATAGGTTAGCATGGTACGGGCATGTCATGAGAAGAGATATAAAAGTCATGTAGCTAGAAAAGTTTTAGTATGAAGATGGATGGATATAGGAGTAGAGGAAGTCTGAAAAAGGTGTGGATGGATTGTGTGGAGTGGAAAAGGAAAATATGTTGTACCGACCCTGCTTAGGTGGGATAAGGGTAAAAAGAAGAAGAATGGTTTGCACGGTACAGAAATTGTTGTGTTGATTACTACGTCAACAAAATAACATGAACAGCTTAAAAATCTATTAGTTGTAAACCCAGAGCTAAAGCGAATCACTATGATTTCACTCTAAACATATCAATAGAAGCTTGGGTATTACAGATTCCAGCTAAATGAACACTTGCCAAACTTCAAACAATGGGCACGTCTCATTCGTATGTCTTTGTCAGGGCGATGAACGGCAGGCCTTCGTACGTTGAGTGTGTAAATGTTTATGCATGGGATTCGTGGAGTCCTGACTCAGGTGCGATAAGAACACCGTCGTATTTCTGATCCGTACGACGCCAAAAGCATTGTCCCAATAAAAAGATCTTTGACCCCGTACCAAAGCCACCTTAAAATAATGTTAAATTATCGCAAATGTAATAAAATTGGTTCAAATTATAATTGCTGAATCAATAAATTCTCGCGTCCGGCGTAATATCTTTCGATTTAGGTCGCTCGTCGTGTCTAATGACGATTAATATTCGCCGTGGAAACTTTGAGAAAGCATCTAATCGGTGGAACGCTACGCGACGCAGCGAAAATGATTATTTTATGTATATTACTAGCTGTGCCAGTGATCCCATCTGCGTGGAACCTAATATAAAAATATAGTGATTAATAGAATCATCTAAATGTATTAAGTCCTGATGTCCACTTATTTATCTACTTTTCTCTCGTAGACAATAAAATTACAATAACTTTTCATAAAGTGAACCGATTTTAATGAAACCAAGATTAAATGTTACTCGAGGTTATTATTTGTAGCACTGATGCGTGTTCAAATAAACAGTGAGACAGACAGACATTTCTAAAAATGATTGAAATGTATTACTTATTTCAAGACGACTGCAACAATTTTATTCATAAAAGTCTGAAGACACGTTAGATTTACATTGTTATGATATTGTATAGATTATTATATCTTTGTGTGATAAATAAGATTGTCGTCATGGGAAAAACTGTCGACCGACTGATGTATGCTGCATATAGTGATAGATCTGCCACTGTTGGATTGCTTGGTGTATTTCAATATAAGGCTTTTATCTCACATAATCTAAATATATAAATATAGCACTAGCCATAATGTTTGTCCACGATGAACTACGTAACTACTCAACCTGTCTTCATGAAAGTTGGCATTATTGTATAATTTGGTTCTACCTCAGAAATAGGATAATTTATATTTCGATTAATGGCCTCAATATTTTCGATTAATAATTGAATGATTGTCAATTTTGATTATTGTTATTATTTGTAAGTTCCATAAGTCTTGAACAGATGGCGCTTTAAATTAGTTTGTTGATAAAAAACTGTTGAGCCTATTATTTTAGATATCTCATAGAACATACGAATTCTTTAGTCGCGTTAACCGTGTTTGGGAGGGCAAAAGCTTATGGGTTGGCGTCGCCGATGACCACTGTATATACTTGACTGTATAATATGCGTGTTTGAATAATTGGATGGGTAATGATTTCGCGTCACCGCGTTATATGTAACGTCGACATGACGTATTGCAGCGAAACATTTCTTTTGAAAGTTTTTGGCGGAATCTTGAAATCTCGTGTAGAGGATTTTGTATTTTATTCATGATTTTGTGTTATTTGGCTCTATATTTTATTATATTGGTGGTGTTTTACGTAACATAGTTTGGTTATTATGCACGAGTGAAGTGGATCGGAAATAATATCACGGAGCACGGATTCTAACATGGCACGAAATCTCCCAGAAAGTTCTAACAAGACGGCCACCATTTTGTTAGGTCATCGAAATGAAATGAAATTTATATACAGAAATAAAATAAATCAAAACATTATAAAACACGTTTATCCTAAAAAAAATAGCGTAAAACACACGCAGAGCAATTACAAGCATGATCAGGCGAAGGAAAGTGAAAATGTGTTACAGGAAGAAAAATCTATATAAAACTGTAGATATGGTAAGCTTTACGTACGAGATGAAAACCGATTTGTCGCTTCGTTTCCCTTGTTATTCGAAATATCTACCGTTATTTCAGAGAGTTATTTTTCCGTTTCGATATTTTTCTAATGTACTATTTGACGACTCAGACTTTGTTTCAATAAGAATGGAGATGTTCTTAACCGTATCCCTACTGCTTTTTTTTATATCATAGGAGGCAAGCGAATAAGCGGGTCACCTGATGTGAAGTGATCACCGCTGTCCATAGACACTAACAACACCAGGGGAGTCGCTAATGCGTTGTCAACCTGTGTTTGGGGGAGTGGTAGAGGAGAGGGAATGGGAGGGAAGGTGGGCCTCCGGCGCTCTCACTGACCGAACGAAACGCAACAATGCAAGCACTGTTACTTCACGTCGGTGTTTCTGTGGGTCTGGTAGTAGTACCCCGGGCGAGCCGAACCATCCATACTGAAACCAATAATAGCTTCAACGTGGCTCTACCACCTCTAGGAGATGCATATATAGATAATATATACACATATATAGAGAATGAGAAGTAAAAAGATATATGTTTGGAAATAAACGTAACAATTATGGCAATAAGATAAAAAGCCCGTCGTATTAACAGTGTGGTGTACTAAACATAAGGGTATCTTGGGAACACATACATCAAAATTTTATCGACGTAGTTTATTTAAACGTATCACGCTCCCAGAGCTGTTTATTTCAAAATTTACGAAAAAAATCTACGTCATCCCCTAGAAGGCAGTGAATATAGCTTAATAAATTAATTTTATAAAACAATAAAGATTATCTTTTAAACGACAAATACACAAACTGGTTTTTATATAACAACGAGTAATTTCTTTAAAAATCTCTTACTGGAGTGCCTTTTCAGTATTCCACTCGGCTTTAGTAAAATCTCTGCGTCTGTCGCAAATCTTATTTCAAATATAGACTCTAGAACGAGTATTGCTTATGTTAAAATTATTTAAATATAATTAATTATTAATTTAGCGCTATCGTGATTTAAATCTTCCTGTCGGCCACGGCTACTTATGGAACTTATCATGTATCACTGCTATTTTTCATATAAAATGATAATTGATTTGTCATATAATGATATTTCTAATTGTTATAATTGCTATTTTTTATACTATAAAATGAATTTATTTGTAGGATTAAAGTGTTTGGAGTTAAATATCGCAGGAGAGTTAAATACAGACATATTTTTCCATGTAAATGTAACAGGTTACCAATAACAGGTTGTTATATAGCAGTCATGAATAAATTCAATGTCACTGCTACAATTATATGAAAATAGCTATAATTAAGAAAATACTACTACAGTCAACAGATAGATAATATAATTAACAGATAATTATTATTTCGCGCGACCAAAAAAAATTACTATCGTACAGAGTAGCAAATTATAATTTTCGATTCAACTAGTCACTCGCATATAAGTGGTTAAAAAATTGTTATGAAAATATCAAATATCAAAACAGCAGTTAAGAGCACATTTTTTAACCCAATACATTTATTGATATAATTACGTTGGTTTTTCACGTGATTTATCATTGCTTTCGTTTTAACCAGTGAATATAGCAGTGTGTACATAACACAGGTTTTCCTTAAATGACGTGTAGTAGGAACCGGCGATGAGAACTTATTCCTGTAAATTTATTTCCGACCAGGGCGTTTTATGGGAAGATAAAATACGTTACATTTTTAATATATTGTTGATACTAATCCCGGCAGATACACGATTGGTTGTAAATAAAAACGAGGAGTTACTATAACTCAGTATATGTATCTCGCTTACTTTTTAACTGTATTACATTAGTGTGATGTACAAGCGGGAGCGTGGATTTACGACATGGATTAAAAAAAAATCGTGAAGCATTTTACGAAAAATGGATTTATCGAAGACGCTTCCAGTAACGGATTTAAATCCGTCGCAAGTAGACGGCTAAGCCAATATAAAGCTTGCCAGTTTCGTCGGCACTTTTATACTCGAGAAGCAAATCCTATAAAAGTGATGCTTGATTTTAATTGAAACATATTTTGACGATTCTCCTCTCTATGTGAATAAGCCAAAACGCAAATTAGCTCAACAAGCGGGACCGTTGAAGCGTTCAAAATACACTGTCAAGCAGAATTGACAGTATCGGGTAATATCATTTAGAAAAGCGAGGCGGCGGAAATACGCTTAGAAAAATGGCGCCGGCTGGCGTTACGAATGATTTTTATTTAATATTGTTTATATTAATATTTAGGAGTAATAACATAGATTATATCTTCATGGTATAATCTTTAAGATAGTTATTACAAATTTTATAACTCCAACGGGGAAGATATTTTTTCAAAGAAATGTGCAGTTACCTATAAACAATGATAGTAGCTTTTTAATTATAATATTATTGCATATAATCTAATGAAGCAATGAACTAGAGTTTTCGATGATGGAAAACGTCGCAATGAAACCATGACCCTATGACGCTATAACTTTTAAATTGAAAATCAGTCGTCAAGACCCTATAGTTGTATTCAAGCAGCTACACATGAAAGCCAGTCCCTCTCCGTCTAACGTGTTACCATGTTAGGCCACATTATAATTTAATATCATCAATTATTGTGGTCAAACGCTAAAATCTACAATATATTAAAAAAAAAGTGTGTGTCTACTTATGTACACGCGTTAGAAGTTATACTTCTTTGGCGTAACAAGATAAAAATCTTTTCAAAAATTTTATCTTTCGCCTTATTCTACGTTTGTAGAAAAAACGACATTAACAATAGAAAAAAGGTATTTAATACATTGAAAGTTTTAATACAAAGAATTACAAACAACAAATACAAAGAAACAAAATGTTGACTATAGCTAACTTCAGGTTGTCTGTTTTTCGTGACGGTGTCCGCGTGCGTCGTAAAAATTTACTCTCATAATTTTTCCCTAACGCGCCAAAAGAAGTATAACTTCAAAAACTTAGGGAATTAATTAATATATACAAATTCGCTAATTTTTATATGGTTTTCAGATGGTTGAATAGAACAGAAGTTGATTTGTTACAACGCGATCTGCTGGCGAGTTGTAGTTAGAAATATAGAAATCTTCTCCATGTTAACTGTGGTGTGTCTGCGTGTGTGTATTTAAATGTGATTTAACTTTAACTTTGTTTTTGATCGGTAAATAGTGTTAGGAGTCTCTCTACCTTAAATATGTCGTGCCCAATGCAAAAAAGCGGAACATAGCATTGAAATAAGGCATATATGCCTAAAGATCGAATATTTTTTTTAGTCTTGAAATTTTTTTTAAACTTTAATTTTACATACACTAATACTAATTTTACATATACTACATTGCGATGACAATAAAGAAAACGCGAGGCAGCCATAAGGACTGCCGACAAAAGTGAAAACTCAAAACAATCGAATAACTGTGTACTCTTTTGACTTTTTAAATTAATTATGGTCTGAGTTATTTAAATTTCATAATTATTAACATTAGTCTAGTTTTCAGATCTACTGACATTCAGAACAATAATTACATGTATTTTTATACACTTTATGAATTAATCAACATATGATGGGCTGCACAATCACAACACAATACACGTCGCTAGTATGACGCAAGCCACACAACCGCAATACGGTCGGCCATGCTTACGTAGCATGTCATCACGCGAAATAATAAATTTATCTCCTGCCAAAGATTTCGTTCAACGCGCCTAAAGAAGTTTTCATATTAAAACTATTTTATAGCCCCATCCTTATATAAGTAAAACAAATAAAGATATTACAAAAACACGAACATACGAGTGTACGTCTGAGTGTTCTTAACATCCTTTCTAATAAAACATTCATAAAACATAAGCATCCTTAGTGTGATAGAGACTGTAATAGAGAAATAAATAACGTATGAGCGAGATAAACGAAGCCCCAGAGACAATGTAGGCGGTGTTTTCAACAGTTGAAGAGTCCTAGTCTTTGGAGGGCCATTGTTTCTGCCTAGTTTGAAATAAAGCTAGGCTTCTATTTTTTATGTGAAGTCATTGTTTGATTTCCTGTTATTTATTTTGTGGCTTGTATACTCGTAGGTAAGGTATAATTTACCTTAATATTATCCATTGTAGAGTTATTTTGGGCATTGATTTTAACTGTTCATACTGCTACAAAAAATCACATTGCAGTTACCAACGGTCTTGGCGTCTTGGGTGGTTATACCCCAAGTTCTTCTTTGCTGTCTTTCAGAGAACTTAGAATTAGGCTATAAATATAAACTTAGAATTGTAAACTTAAATTAAATTCACAGTATAGTTATTACATTATATTTTTTATTACTTTTTCGTTTGTAATATCACCGTTCGACTTTTCTTTGATACCATTGTGTACAATTCAAATTGCGTGCTAATTGGAAATACGATTTTCATCGTGGCACCAAATCTAACAGACAGCAAGCAATTTCAACAAAATGTTTGGGACAAGTATTGCAAGTGAATACACAGCGTATTTCTGTTTGTTCAATCTCGTTATGTTGGTAGCTGCCCCTCTGGGAATCTTCATCTCAATAATCAATTAACGTAATTAATTGTCTGGCCCACCAGATACGAAATTGGATAACGATGAATTTAAAGCAATAATGGCAACATTTTCAACTGAAACAATATTGAAATTACCAGTAGTCTTCACTGTAAGTGAAAACACGATACTGATTCGCTTACGTCAACTGTATGAACTTATTCTAAAACAACAACAAAACTGAATCCCAGTAAGGCAAGCAAGTAAGCCCTAAACTTGAGTGAATTGTTATTAACTACGACACACTCGAGAGGCGAGACTGCAACGCCACCGGAACATTATTAACACTAGCGCCACCATATTAGATACATAAATAAGAACGATTATATAGAATTGATGTATTACTTAAATAACGATATTTATTATTATTTTTCTGTTACTAAATTATTTTGGGAAAATTTCAGTAAATGATAATTGCTTTGACTTTCACAAATTGTCCCAAAAAAGGGTATGATGTCGCTGATCTGCACGCACTCCTATGTGGAAGTTATAGTAAGGAGAAACTATGCCCGGATAAGTAGTCACGGTGCCTACAAAGTGTCCTTGGTTTCCCTGACCGACCGGCTGACTATACGTATTTTGTATCAGAATAGAAGCTGCTTATGAGCGTATGCAGGACTTGAAATGACATTGATGAGCACACTTCCTTGTAACGCAGTACAACAATGATTATAAATGAGATAATAAAATAATGAAAACAAATCAGCTATCAAATAATTAAGACATCAATTTTTAACGCACTTCTTCACAACGACGCTTGTGCACATACTACACAATGGGTCATTTTAAAACTACAGGAGTTACGACTGGAAACTCTTCATCACCTGTCATTCTTACCAAGCATTACTTTAACTGATTTCCATTATTCAAAACAAAATTCCAAATTTGGTATGGCTTTGAAAATGCCTTTCAGGAGTTCATCAGCATCTATTACCGATATGTCAATTAATTTCCTTTAAAATGCTAAAAATGGATCGACAATATAATTATTTCGAGTAATCACCTATATACATTTCCTAAAAAGAAAATGGTAGGAGAGTGAAAGAGTTAAACAAGGTTGTCACCTTTCTCATCTTAAACAGAAATTTACTTATTAACTAGTTTTTAACAATATATATTTAAAACATTGTCACATCTCTATTCCTCTGTTCCAAGAATGGAAAAAATAAATCAAAGGGAATCTCTTACGAAGTGTTACATGTGCAATGTGAAATGATGGTTGCTCTCTCAAAGACAAGCTCGTAGCCATCTACTACATACCCTCCGCCGACCGAGGGTGGAGTGAATAAATACCGTATGATATTTTCTTTTAACTAAAACTTTGTGTTATCAGGTTTCACATAATGAGAGGATAAATGAAGGGTTTAACTCGGTTTATTCTTCGCTTACATAATTTAGAGCTTATACTAAAACACTCCTAATTACAATAGAGAGATTTCCGTCAAACTTTCTTTCGACGTGATGATGCAAACTATACTATATGTTGTGGGGGACAGCAGTTGAGGTAGATATACCATATTCCTATTACAAAAACGGATAATTCGAGCAATGTATAATATGGGGCCCAGCATATCATTAAAGAATAAGTTTCAGGGATTTGGTATCTTAACTCTGCCCTCGCAATATATTTTTGGTAATCTATATTCGCGAAAACGTAGATAAGCTGGATTTAGTAAATGACCGGCATAATTTAAAGACTGGACACAACAACAAATTGGGCATTCCATGTTTCGGGGTCACCAAGACTAGTAACAATTTTTTAGGTAATAGTATAAGGTTTTAGAACAAAGTCCCAAAGCACGTTACCGATTTGCCGGATAGTGAGTTCAAGCACCATTTTAAGAGGATTTTAATGTCTAAAGGTTATTGTAGGGTGGATCAATATGTGAATGATGGTGACGTCGGTAAATTTTGCTCCTCTCTGTGCATTCAGCGAAAACAAATGAAACTATCTATGTTTGTAAAAAGATTTATTGTGAACCAGATCGACTTTCTTGTCGGTTCTTCTCGATGACTGGGTTGTTTCCCGAACCTTTGTATACTATCCCGTTTTTTTCTAATGCTGCCTCGCTTTCTCACACTTCGAATAGCCGATAGTATATTTTTTTTTGTATATATCATAGGAGGCAAACGAACAGGCGGGTCACCACCTGATGTGAAGTGATCACCGTCATCCATAGACACTAGCAACACCAGCGGAGTCGCAAGTACGTTGCCAGCCTGTATTGGGGGAGGAAGTAAAACAAGGGGAAGGGAGAGGAGGACGGGGAAGGGGAGGTAGGCATCCGGCGCTCTCACTGACCACCAAACGAAGCGCAACAATGCAAACACTGTTACTTCACGCCGGTTTTTTGAAAGGGTGGTACTACTCCGGGCGAGCCGACCCATTCATGTTGAAACCAGTATTAGCTTCAACATGGCTCTACCGCCATGAATACCATGTATACCACCATAAATCCAGTAAGACAAATCAGGCAATATTTTGAATAATTGTTCTATGATTTAAAGCTTAAACCACAAGAAACAGACATCTAAGCCTTGTGTGAATTCTATATTAATATTTAATTTAAAATTATATTTCCATTTAAGCTTCAAAGAAGGATAATTTCGTCGCCAGTAGGTAAAAGGGTCTAAAACGTGTCAGAGCGTAAAGGTCCAAGATAAGCGGTTTCGAATTATCCTTTTTTTTATTTGTAAAGCCATTCACGACCGCTTTAATATTATGTCGCTTTAATCTTTGTTAATTATGTCGCGGAAAGGATAATTTTGCAGTTTCTTTTCGTAGGCTCTCTGTAGATGTATCGTAATTATCCAGTACTGTCTTATGAAAATTAATTGCCACTGTCAGAGATAAATCCTAATCTAAACTATTCTTTGCTAATATTACAATGGCAAATATGAGTTAAAAACTTGTGGTGGAATATCAATCTTATATCCGCAGGTTGAAACCACAGCATCTAATTGTTACTCGATGATATGCTTTTCTTGCATACAAACAGACAGACAGACAGTCATTTCCAAAAATGATTGAAATGTATTTTATTACTTATTCTAAGATACCTGCAACTTGTTTTTTCATAAAAATTTAAATAACGCATACACGTTAGACTTGCATTCTTATTATATGTATAGATTAAAGAAAGAGTACATTAAAAGTTCTAATCAAACCGAGTAAACTCGATTCAGCGTCACCGGCCTGAACGTGACTGGTTACTTTCGCTCACTATACGAAAACAACTATAGTAAAAATGTTTGCACTTCAAAAACCGTAAAGATAATATATTATTCAGGTAAGTGGAGCCACGGGTAAAGCTAGGCATTATTAATAATTGTAGCATTCCGAATCCCGAATACCAGACTCCTTGAATGTGTCCCTGCATCATGCAACGTCTTAGTACTGCGCGTGCCAGACATAGCTAGACAACGTTAAGGTGCAGTCAGCCATGTTAGTATATTATAATATGGAGTTTCGTGTTGTTTGTCAAATATGAAGAATGTGATATAAAGAACATTAACATTCTTCAATATCTACACACAAATTCTATACTAATATTATAAAGCTGAATAATTTTGTTTTGTTGAACGCGCTAATCTCAGGAGTTACTGCTCCGATTTGAAAAAGTCTGTCAGTGTTAGATATCTCATTTATCTAGGACTATATATATCACGCCAAGACCAATAGGAACGGTTAGCCCGAAATAATATATCCACGCGGACGAAGTCGCGGCCAGAAGTTAGTCATATATAGAAAGACAAAGTTAACTTTTTTTAAGTTATCCTTCTCATGTCATGTCAGGGAAAAAAATTCATTACGCGTTACGCTTTAAACTCTCAAGTGATTAATTATGTACTATTATGTACAATATAAAAATAATTACTGTAGGTTCGCAGATTCGCTCACGTTAGTATATATATTATATATGCCTCAGGATGGGGTTTTTTTTTTGATGGAATGTACATATGTGTTTTTCTGTTCCCCTTGAAAACGTGTACACCAAATTATTTCATGATCGGTTGAGTAGTTAACGTGTCAAAGCGTAATAAATAAACAAGCTCTCTTTCGGATTTATAATATACATATATGCGATTGTGGACTTTTCTGGAGGCATTTTTATATGTGCAAATTCGTAGTACATTATTCTGATGTATATCATATGATTTAAGGCAACGTTCATAAGATATAATACATCAAAATTTTCTGTTTCTTATAAATGTCTTATATACATAAACTTTCTCGAAGAAATTCTCTATACGATAGTGAAAATCATATCAAAATCCTTTGCGTAGTTTAGAATAACTAAGGGTACACGCACACAGAAAATATTTTAAAATATTTATAGGTAAATATTATATAAATTACTTTTTTTTTACTTATCTAGTAATTAGATTTCAGTTTATTCTGCATTTAATGTGACACCATTTTTTCAAGTCCTCACTAACCGATTACATATTTGTAGTTACTATAAAGAGTTATTTTGAGCGGAATAGTATTCCAAAAGTTATGTTAATTAAAATTTATTTAATTTTTTTAGGTAATTATCACTTTTCTTCTATATATAATTTTTCATTTCAAGAAAGGTGACCGAACTATTAATATAGACATGATTGTACAAAAAAAGAAATATTTCAGAATCAGCCAGTGTATATTAACCTATAGCCCACCAATAATCACCGTTATTGTGATATAAATTCAGTTTGAATAATAATATTACAAATAAGCAAAAGTATACCTATAAAGGATTAAAACGATAACTTTATATGTCCCAATTTAGTGGTACGAGCTCGTTAAATATCGCCTGCAACTCTCTCGATACATTTAAAGATCACGTAAGCTACGCTACAAAGGCACAACTTTACATATATATCGATACAAAACATACGACATAAACATTCACTTTGATGCTTGAATTCTTTCATGGAGCGATATTTTCAGAGTCTTTGAGAAATGAGAAATCTTTTGACGGTTGCTCGAGGAAGTCTCGTATTATATGTAATGTTGTATTTGAAGAAATGTTTGGCATTTCAAAAGAGGGTTGAGTGTGGATTTTGTCTCGAACAATATTCCGTCTTTTTATGTGTACGACTGTAGAATGGTACAGCCGCTCTGAAGCTATTACTGATTTCAGCATGAATGGGTCGGCTCGTCCAGGGTAGTACCATCCTCTCACAGAAAACCGATGTGAAGTAACAATGCTTGCATTGTTGCATTTCGTTCGGTCAGTGAGAACGCCGGAGGCCCACCTCAACTCCCCTTCCTCCTCTTTCCTTCCTCTTCCTCCCTCTTCCTTCCCCCAACACAGGCTGGCAACGCACTTGCGACTCCAATGATGTTGTTGGTGACTATGGACGGTGATGATCACTTAATATCAGGTGACCCACCTGTTCGTTTGCCTCCTATGATATAAAAAAAATGAATCTGCATAAGATTGTACTGTAGAAAAACGTTGGTGGAAACTGTTTGGAGAAATACTTAACGACACTAGATGTTTCAACAGAGTTCTCAAGAATAATATGATGGTAATGAAGACTGCCTAATCCTCTGATATAAGAAGTGATTGTTTGTTTCACGCCTTAAATACTCAACCGATCGTCATGAAATTTTCCTTACAGGTTGTAAGGGCTTCAGAAAAGCACATAAGATTTATTTTATTCAGTAACAATGATGTTTCCCAGGTTAAATCTATATTAATGCAAGCGAAGCCGCGAGTAAATGTTAGTAATAGATATTTTCTGTAATGAGTGTAACACATGTAGGAGTGTTCACACGGTAGTCGAGAGTGTTTTTTTTTTATAGGAATGTATTAAATACTTTTTATGCGCTGTCATTTTAACTTGCAAGTTCGAATGCAAGTCTGTACGGGTGCTGAAGTTTTACACACCTGACTGCTTCTCGCGGTTAACTTAGTTTAAAACCGCCATGATTTTAATACTAGAGACAATCACAAATTTACTATCCTATGTTTCAGGCTCAATAAGACCCGTAACAGTTTTCAAGGTAACAGTATTATATTCCAAAACAAAGTATCAAAGCACCTTATCAATTTGCCGGATCGTAAGTTCAAGCTATGTCAAGCAGGTTTTAGTGTCTTAGTGTCTTAATATCTATAATAGGGTAGATCAATAAGTGAACGAATGTGATGTCTGGGAATAACATCACTCTTTATGCATCCTCTGAAAATTATTGTAAATACTATGTCTTATTGAAAAATATCTAATACGATAATAAACTGTATTACTGTAACTAGGCCAAATCTGTACATTAAATATTTTTTGAAAATTATAATCGGGGAAGACTTTGTTATCGATATAGAAGCCAAGAATAATCTTTTTACAATTTTTGTCTGTCTGTCTGTGTCCCTGTCTGTCTGTGTGAACGCGTATAACTCTGAAAGTACTGAAACAATTTTAACGAAACTTGACACAGTGATAACTAATGTTACAAGCTCTCCTCAACTAGGATACTTTTTGTCCCATAAAACGCAAGGAGTTCTCCAGGATAACGGGCAAAAGACAAAAATTTGTAGTTAATGAAATTCTTAATGGATTTTAGTAAATTTTTGGTGATTTGGTGCAGACGAAGTTGCACGGGCTACCTAGTAAACAATAAAATAATAAACCAGATCGAGTCTCTTGGGGGTTTCTTTCGATGATTGGATTGTTTTCCAAACCCATGTTTGTTTAGACGTTCATAAATTATTTCTCAGAGCCTAAATTGATTGAAGTATTTTTGATTATGGTTTTAAATGACATCTTATTGGCTTGGAGCTTGATTTTAATTAGAAATGCGATGTTGAAATTTATTTTTTATACTTTATAGGTCATTTGACGTTAAGCGACCATGTAGTACAGAATGGTAAACATACTTATACTGGTACTGGTACTCAAGTGCTCTAACAGGTGTTTGGCAACATATTTTACACTTGAGGATTGTAGCTAACCAGGTGAACTTCGAAGAAGTCTTACCACCATGCTATGATTTTATTGCTATGTTTTCCATCACGATAAGCTCCGACTGAATCCTACATTGATCGACATGGCATCCAAACACGCTAACAAGTCTAATTAAAATAGCAAATTCAAGTCATAGTTCAGTCATAATTAAGCCTTAGTAACGCTACGAGAGTGGTTTCTCTGTATACGTAATGCTATTAATTAACAATATTATAAATAATAAGCATTAGTATGAAGTGTACCAATAAAATAACCAATTTCTTTTATATAACAAAACACTTAAATAAAGGATTAAGTAAAATACCATAATTTAAATACTAGAAACAACAACAAATTGATCATTCCATGTTTCACGCTCACTAATGCCAGGAACAGGTTTTTGCGTAGTAGTCTTAGGTTTTATAACAAAGCCCCAAAGCACATTACTAATTTGCAAGAGTGTGAGTTCAAGAACCATGTCAAGCGTTTTTTAATGTCTAAAGGCTTGTTTTAGGGTGGATCAATATATGAACGATGTTGACGTCTGGAAATGTCGCCCCTCTCTGTGCATCCACCGGAAACGATTGTAACTATCTTTGTTTGTATTTATAAATATGTACTAGCGGACCAGGCGGACGTTGTCCTGCCACTCGGATTCTCGGATCCACTGGAACACGCACACAAAGTTTTATTAAAATCGGTCCAGCCGTTTAGGAGGACTTCAGTGACATACACACGCACAGAAGAAATTTATATATAAAGATTATGAAAAGATAAATCGGATCGAGCTTTTTGCCGGTTCTTCTCGATGACTGGGTTGTTTTCAGAACTGGTGGTAACTTTGACGTTAATAAGCGTGTTTTCAGGGCATACATTGAATGTAGTATTTTTTTTTGATAACATAATTTTTGGCCTTTTTTTTTACTAAATGAATCTTTTTTTTCTGTAATAAGACTGCATCACTCTATTCCCTTGTTTATTTCATAAATAATTCAACTACAAAAATTACCACATTATATCATGAAAAAAATTTATCTTGAAAACTTATTTAATCTTGTCAAAGCGTCTCTCTAAATCCAAAATTAATCTTTAAGCCAATGAGAAATACAAGAATATTTTCTAAAAAGGTAAACAAAATCACTCGCCAAAAATTCATGTTATATCAAAAACAACTTTGACTTTGAAGACGTCAAGACACTTAGATATTGCTTTTTCAGAGTGTTTACCTCAAGGGACTCGTTCTGTACACTTTTATGTACTTTTCATAACTGCTTCGAGTACTGTGATAAGAAATTTACTTTATCCCTCATGATCCTTAAACGTTTAGAATTTCTTATAAGATTCTATAGCCCCAAGTCACACATTTAATATTAAAAGGGACAGAATTTTCATAAATGTTGACTGCATAGAAATGTAATCATTATCATCAACTTGTAAGAGATTGACTGGATGTCGTAGGCTTACTAAGGAAGGTATGGGCACAATCACCACGCCAGCCCACGATGTATTGGCCATTTTAAACTCTGAGAAATCCATAGTTACAAGAACACTTCTCAGGTTCAGGTTTCCTCACATTGTTTTCCTTCACCGTCTGTCGATAATGTTACCAATTTAAATTAGTAAATGTACGCTAATTCCGAAAATTTAATATGAATGCTGATAGAAACTCAATTGCCATTTAAAAGATCATTGTAAAAGTTACCATACCTTAAGTCATTATCCATTTAAGGAGGTTTCTATTTTTTACTATGCTCATTGTACTATTGTATATTATTGATTTTATGTTTAGCTAGCTGTACCCGCAGCTTCGCGCGCGTTTTTTAAAGTTGATTCAATGAAATCTAAAATTGTGAGACCATGTATAATTATAAAAATGCTTTCTAAACCTAATTGTAAGTATGACACGCACGCCACTTACAACATGTAACGTATACATTAGATATATAAATACTAACAGAGTGTCAAATGAGGTTAATCATCAGCAACATATTTGGAACCTTAATCCACCATATTAGTACCTAAATGCTCACTTACACTGGAAAAGAACTAATGAAACAATGAATTAAAGATGTTATTATGATGATATAATATGCCCATATTGTCAATAAGTAATACGTTTATGGTATAATATCTTTTTAGAAAGACCCCTTCTATCTTCAAAATTACTACTAATGCTTATAATGTTGAATTGTATACAATGAATGAGCTGACGTCTTGAAATCTTGCATAAATATAAATCACGATATAAATCTTTCTATCTGTGTAAGCAGTTTTTAATATTTGACAATTTAAATACTGCTCATTGAACTCGATAAATATTCTTATATGTCACTATGGTTCCTGAGCTATGTAGTCGAAACCGCAGTCAATAAAACAATATGGCCACCAAAATGACCGAAAAGGCAATATAATTCAAATTACATATATATATATATATATATATATGAATTTCAATTATATTTATTCTTAGAGTCCAGTTTAACGCACATGTTTAGAGTGAACAATATATTTTTGCTAAATTTTATGCGGACGAAGTTGTGGGTAACAGCTAGTCTAAAATAGAGTAACCTTAATTACTTTTTATTATGTCCGCTATCTGCCGGTGAAAGTCTCGTAAAAATCGGTCGAACCGTTTTGGAGATAGCACTGCAGGCGAAGCCATGGTTAACACCTAGTATAAATCAAAATTATCTTAATTACTTTTTACAAGGTTAGCTATCTGCCAGTAAAAGTTTCGTGAAGATAAGTCCAACCGTAGTGGAGATAGCACTGCAGGCGAAGCCACGGTTAACAGTTTACATAAAAATAAAAAATTACTTTTTGTGATGTCTTCTATATGCCAGTGAAAATTTTGTGAAAATCGGTCCAACCGTTTTGGAGCTAGAATTGCGGACGAAGCCGCTGGTAATAGCTAGTCTAATTTAAAATAGCCTAAGTAACCCGTTGTAATTTTAGCTATCTGCCAGTGAAATTATTGTTAAAATTGGTTCAGCCGTTTCGGAGATTACCCGGAACAAACAGAAAGACCGATCGACAAAAATTTTAAAAATTACGTTTTCGTTATCAATATCGTGTATACTTTCGTACCCAATCAGTAATTTTTTTTTATTTTGATATTACATACAGACACTTCATTTTTATTATATGTATGTATAGATAGATATAGATAACGTATTAGTCTCCGCGTGGGACTTTGTTTGCGTGAATGCCTTTATAGATTATTAGCTTTTGCTCGCGGTTTCGCTTGCGTGAAGGTAAATTTAACAAATAAATTACAGCCTAATCCGGGACGGGTCCCTATTTCATATAATAAAGAGTTACCTTATCACCATGATGTTATGGTTCGAAGTCGTAAAATATATTAATACAAAACAGGAACTGGACTTCTATTACGCAGATTATGTCAGCCAAAGGTATCTCTTTTATTACCTGACACGGATATCTTAATTCGGCCGGCACCCGGTTACCTGGTTGCCAGGTAATCCGGTATAAACCGGATATCTTTGTAGTGCCGAGTAAAATTACCCCAAAAATCTGGTTGTAACTTTCAGGTAAATCCTTTAGGAATACTTGGAGGTAGTTTTCGACCTCGAATTGGCTTCGTTCAGGTCAATCGCTATTGAAGATAAGTTTTATATTAAGCTAACATTTCACCCGTGGTTTCGTTCGTTTCAGCTATAACATGTATACAGTTTACTTTCATATATAGTGTGTACAGGAGTGGATATAAAAAAATAACTAAAATATTCAAGCTCTTAGGGTTAAAAAAATACTGTAATTATTAAGAATTTAAAATTTCATATGAATGTAACTTAAAAAGTACGGTTTATTGATACTTCACACATGATTGATATACTTAGCAGTGAAGATTCAAGAAAAACCTTTTTAATTTTCATTTTTGAAGTGAAAACTTCTTTATACGCGGTATTTTGACAAGGGATAAATTTATAATTTCGCACCATGATATGCTAGTAAGCGTGACCGACCGTATAATACTTGCGCGGCTTGCGTCTGACTTGCGACGCGTGGTATAGGGGCCAGTGTACATCTAATATTAATATATATTTTTTTTATATTAGCACGGCAAAGTGACTGCACTATGCCTGATGGTAAGCATAGTACAATCCAAAAACAATGGCGACCAACGAGTACATACTGTCCATCGCCGGTCGCCGCTGTCATGCCGGCCTGCGAAAAGCTGGATATGCACAGGCTGATCCCGAAACGCGACCCGCAAAAGCGAATCACTATGACGGGCTTTTTCGCCATATACATGGTGGTTGCGACCCAGTCAGGCTGTAAAACCCTACCACCCCGCTATCGCCATTGCCTCGTTCGTTATTCAGCAGGGTGCACCACGTGCAGGTGAGGTTGGCTTAGATGTCTCAATTCTTAGATGTTATTTGACACCCCTTACACCCCAAAATATAATATCATATATAATATAATATAATATCTTCTTTTGAGATAGTGCAGCCCATTATATATTTGATTAATTAGTAAGCTCTATAAGAATGTGTATAATTATTGCTCCGATTGCCAATAGATGTGAAAACCAGACTAATTGTAATAGTTTCAATAATTAATTAGTAAGCTCTATAAGAATGTGTATAATTATTGCTCCGATTGCCAATAGATGTGAAAACCAGACTAATTGTAATAGTTTCAATAGATATACTTTGTATACTTTTGCTCATCCTGAGTTCAGATGCTAACAGGACACGGCGCTTCTGCAGACTATCTTTATACATTTAAAGTTAAAAATCACCTCGAATGTATACGTGATAACATTACAAAACAAAATATCCTTCACGTTCTAACAGAATGTCCAATATTTTTTAAAAATTAGAACTGATTTAGAACTGGAACTTGGAATCACAGTATGCAAAAATGAACTCAAAAATTTAGTAACTAACAAAAATTATTGTATAAAATTCTGTGTACAAATTGTAGAAAGGTTAAAAAAATGTAACAAATATATTAAGGCTTTTGTATATATTTTATTAAGAACTTACAAACTGTAGATAAAGTACTTAAGGTTTTTTTTTTGTTTATTTATAAAAGAGTTATTTTATGTTTTATTTTATCCGTGTAGA
>MU161678.1:21751-37209 GCA_015888305.1 Antheraea pernyi | reverse complement strand
AACATTCTTCACTGCTGCTCCGCTCCTATCTACCTTAGCGTGATATATAGCCTATACCTATAACCTTCCCGGATAAATGAGCTATATAACACTGAAAGAATTTTCCAAATCGGATCAGTAGTTCCTGAGATTACCCCTTACAACGTCACAAACTCACAAACTCTACCTCTTTATAATATTATCAGTATAGATAACGGTGTTGTAACATGCATAATACCTGCACAATATATGCTACAAGATATATCCCACAGATAAAAACAAATACTGCATAAGGGGGATCATTCGATTAAAGTACGCGATCACCCAAAACTCACCAACCAGGTGATTAAATGTTATTTGGGTGTAATTATAATAGACAAATACATGATGTGGCGAACTAGTAATATTCTAACTTTGTTACTCTATTGTTCGGTAATTACTGTCCATTTCTAGTTTACCTTAGCTCAGTAATGATTAATTTTTTTTTTGCTCATTTTTATTTTTAACTCTTTGCAAATAATCTATATGTTATATGTATGCTCAATTCATATTATCAGGTTTTCGTAAACTAGCTATCAAACCGTTTACTAGTCGGAGTACGTCACAATCGGAATCAAACTTTCATTTCATGTACAAAATCTTCTGATAGTAGCAACGTGGTCCTTATGCCACTACATTCCTGTCACTTAATATAATAGGTAAAATCTACTTATTACATAATTCATCCAAATCTAATATATTGTAATCCATAATGAACTTAAAGGTTAATACTAGCAAAGGTTACATTCCTATAACATTATAATAATTTCAATTTGTATTGTATTAACCTCTTGACTGTACTATGCGCAAGACCGTATTTAAAGCTATATTCAGAGCGGGCAAAGACTATGACTTATAATATCCAGTTATCCTACCTAATATTGTAAATATGAGTTTGTTTATTTGCTTTGTGTTAAGCTTTCACACCCTTCACCACTCAACCGATCAGTATATTTTGCATAAATGTTGTCCGGTGTACGGAAACGGATACGATACCTTTTGACCGGAAAAAAGTTTTGTTCATTTGGGATAGGGTAAATCTATATTAAGACGAGCGAAACCGCGAGTAAAAGCTAGTATTTAATAAAGTACTTTTGATTTAAATCTTCTATATACATATAAGAATGCAAATGTAACGTGTCTGTACTTTTTAGATTTTAGTGAAAAAAATGTTGCGGGGTGTCTTGGAATAAATAACAAAATACATTTCAATCATTTTTAGAAATGTCTGCCCGCCTGTATGTTTGAACAAACATCACTGCTAAAGTAATGCTTTCAAGAGAAAATCATGAAGCATATCCTCGAGAAGTATTTAGTCATAGTTTCATTAAAATCGGTGCACTCTATCAAAACGTATTGTATTTCAATGACGCCGAGACTTACATACGAGAGACAAGTAGATAAGTAAATGGACTTAATACATTCAGATGATTTTATTAGTTTATTAGTCTGTTCTTTTACATTAGATTCCACGTGGACGAAGTCGCTTGCACAGCTGGTTTTGAAATAAATAAATCAGTAAATTAAAATCCATTCCAAAAACCTTACAAAAACGAGGCTCGAATAGATAAATATCAGTCCCATATATCACTGATCTTATCTACTCAACCAATATGACTAGCAGTAAATACTGAATTCATTTTGGCGACCGATAAATCCCATTTCTCAATATACGGCGGTTAAACATGTCAATCTGAAATTAATCCGTTTCGCAAACACGGCCAGTGTTGGCAACTGACATCGTTGTAACTCGAACGTCAAGTGACGACTATGCATGTGCATTGCACATTGTGCAAGCTCTTCGAACGATCGAGTAGTTTGCAAACATCAGTTAATCCGTAATCGATACTAGCTGAGTGATGTGCAAAGATGAGTCAGTAAGGATGAATATATAACGATGTATAATTTAAGTATAACTCTAGATAGTGTACACTCCGATATAAAATTGAAACGTAGAGGCAGTCATAAGGACTGCCGACCGATTTAGTAGGTGGTAGAGCCACGCTGAAGCTATTACTTGTTTCAGCATGAATGCGTCCGCTCACTCGGGGTAGTACCACCCTTTCACAGATAATCGACGTGAAGTAACAGTGCTTGCGTTTCGTTCGGTCAGTGAGAGCGACGGAGGCCCACCTTCCCCCCAAACACAGGCTGGCAACGCACTTACGACTCCCCAGGTGTTGTTAGTGTCTATAGACGATGTTGATCACTTAACATTAGGTGACCCACCTGTTCGTTTATAACATAAAAAAACTCAAATCAATGGAATTCAAACTGTGTTATCTTTTGAATTTCTAAAGTAATTATAGTATGAATTATTTAAATTTCATAATTTGTAAATTGAATTTATTATCATTAATCTCTCTTTCATATCAGTTTTTATACAGTTTATTAATTCATTAAACATATGATGGGCTGCACAATCTCAATACAAAGTATCAATCTTTCTTGATATATAAAAATCGATCTTTGTATCTTTGTCCGCTATGCATGTAGAAACTACTGAACTCGAGAGTGTTCCGTATCAAAAAATCTATATACACATATATATGTTTTTAGTATATCAATGAAATTGTTTTCCTTTAAGAAAAAAAAGGTTTTTTGTTCTTATCGGAACTTTTGACACTACATTTCAATATTATTTTGACATATTTGACACATTTCAATTGAATATGATTAGCTATTTGCTATATTAGAAGCTATCAAATTTGTACTATCTATTAAATAGTGTTAACTATCGGCTGACGGTGAAGGAAAACATCGTGAGGAAACCTGAACCTGAGAAATGTTCTTGTAGTACAGATAGATACAGTAGATATGTGGGACAACATAGAACTGTTGATTTCTCAGAGTTTGAATCGCCAATACGTCGTGGGCTGGCGTGGTGATTACGCCCATACCTTCGAGAAGAGGCCTTTGGCCTTGCAGTGGGTCTCTTACAGGCTGATGATAATGATGATGATACATGTTTTCATTGTAAAACTCAAGACAACAAAACTTTTGAAAAACATTTCTTCTACATAGACGTCATCTACAGATTTATTATTGTGAATAATATATTATTCTACATCTTCTTTAATCTAACTTGTCGGTAAGTTTTAGATATAAGCCCGCATATAACATAAGCCACCTTTGACGCAAACCTTGCTTATAATATGAACTTCATAACCTTTTGTAGGTAATGTCACAAAAGTAATATATGGGGGCTTATATGATAATATATCTTACTTTATTGTTGTGAATGATTTAGAAAGCCATTATTTGTTTTTGAAGTGAAATCTTATTTATGCAAATGTCATGTTATTTCTGTTCAGTGAATGAAAGGAAATAGTCACGTTATACTCGGCTCCATCCGACATCAAGCGCGCTCGACTGAATCGTGTATACTTGGCTCCAGTCGTCATAAACTACGTTTAAATCTAACAAAGTTTAATCCTTCCATAATTAAGTACATTTAAAGTTTATTTTATAAAATTGACATACTACCAGAAATTTCCAGAAACATCACAATACAGTAAATGATTAAATACTCTATTTATAGATAGTATGTATGTTTACAAGATATACTAGCGGGCCCGGTGGACCTTGTCCCGCCCTGATAATGAAAAAAAAACCTTGACAAATTATAAACCTTCCTTATGAATCACTTTATCTACTTACTCGTGAAATAATAGTGAACAGACAGACGTAGCTATTACTTTACGTATTACTTTGTTTTATAATATGTAGTAGTATTTTATTATAAATCATTGAGATTAAAATGATGTAATAACTAATGATAATGCTTGATTCTAAAATAGCATACGGTAAATATATACGAGTGAGTATAAGAGTTTATGTTTTGTTTCGGAAAACGATCCCAGAGAAACAATACTGAGTTTCTGGAACGATTAAAACATTTATATAGAGAGCTACTCTATATATTAATACAACCATTAAAAATATATTATAATCCAGCCTGAAACTATTGATATGAAATTAAAGTTTATTTTTCATTAGTATCATTCCCTTTTTACGACTATGAATTTAATATAATAAACTAAAATTATTCTCTACTAAATGTGCTCGCATCTCCGTCCGCGTGGATCCTAATGTAAAAAAACAATGACTAATAAAATCATCTGAATGTCTTAAGGACGCGCTCTCAATTTTTCGCGGTTCAATTTTGGCGTCGACTCCTACTAGACGCGCAAAGCTCACGCACACAGACACGACAACTGATAAGCTGCGAAATTATAGCGCACTTGAAACGACTTTGATACTTTTATAAAAAATATTACAATATTTTCTTATTATTGATGTTCTAATTTTTGTTATATTTGATGCTATAGTACCAAAATAAATTATAGTTTCTCAAGGTTATACTACGTCAAGAACACTATAACTAAACCTAAATATGTATACGTAATAGATGGAAACATCAAGTTTGTGCTTAGATGTTCAGTCTCCCAGTGTCTCAATTTCAAGGTTTCAATTTTATAAAGTTTGGTGAAGACAGTATTTATGATAACTGAATCTTGGTATAGATAATCACTAAAAACATCAATTTTGCGATCAGAGGTCTAGTCTCATAGAGTCATATGAACATTTCATTTAATGGATCAAATAATTAGCTGTATCATGGTAACTGAACTTTAATATTCATAGTAGCTACAAACATCCGGTTTGGGTTCAGATTTACAGTCTATAATAGAAATATAAAGCAATATAAAAAATTGGTGAATTTTTGAAATTATCAAAACGTTTTGTGTAGTGTATACGTATTTTTACGTATTCGAATGCAAAGCGACGTAGTCTTGCACTCGCTTCGGCACCTGAGCGCGGTCTGGCGCGACGTTAATCGTTCTTTCATACTTATATTTAAGTCGTATCTAAACAAAGAAATAAATTGGACCTTATTTCATAGTAGTTAAGATATATGTAATAACATAAAACCATGAAATTTTGGTTATAACTAAAATTTTTTTTCTCAAATGTAGTATAGATAACTTTTTGTTATATTTGATGCTATAGTACCAAAATAAATTATAGTTTCTCAAGGTTATACTACGTCAAGAACACTATAACTAAACCTAAATATGTATACGTAATAGATGGAAACATCAAGTTTGTGCTTAGATGTTCAGTCTCCCAGTGTCTCAATTTCAAGGTTTCAATTTTATAAAGTTTGGTGAAGACAGTATTTATGATAACTGAATCTTGGTATAGATAATCACTAAAAACATCAATTTTGCGATCCGAGGTCTAGTCTCATAGAGTCATATGAACATTTCATTTAATGGATCAAATAATTAGCTGTATCATGGTAACTGAACTTTAGTATTCATAGTAGCTACAAACATCTTTTGAGAGCGCATCCTTAACTCCAATTACTTATCTACTTGTCTCGCGTACTTAAGTCGCGTCGTCATTAAAATTACAATATATTACTCGAGGATATGTTTTATGATTTTGAATGCAGTAATTTATCGATGGTGCGTGTTCAACAAATAGATAGATTGACAGGTATATTTTCTAAAAATGATTGAAATGTATTTTATTACTTTTTCCAAGACTTTTTTTTTTACAAAAACCTATAAATTACAGACACGTTAGATTTATATTCGTGTTATACGTATAGATAAAGTAAACTACAGAAACACCACAGGTTACTCAACATTAAACCACAGACTTCCTCAACTATAAATAAATAAATTAAAATAAGTTTTAATTTGAATGTTATCTTTTCATATATTATTATTAAATTATCGCCATTAACACTAAACAAGCAATAATTAGACATAAGTGACATTAAACGGATCTACTTAATAAGAGTATTAATTACTAATTAGACATGCGAAAACAAAACCCACAAGATCGCTATCAACATAATATGAAGATATGCCGCAACCCAATTATAACATACGAATTATTGTCGACCTCTCTCATATTATCCTGAGATAATAAAGGTACCAAAGAGCCTTGGGGCTAAATATGTCGGGCTTTATACACAGAAACCTTTCGTATTCGACGGGATAGAATAAAATGATATTTTTGGTAGCTTACTTTGTGTACAAACCCGAAAATAAAATCTATTTTTGAAATAAATGGAACATATGATCAGATATATTTAACTGTAAGCTCAGCTGCCGAAACATTTCAAGTGAACCCGACTGATTTTCCAAAAAAATATTTTTTCCTTTATACTTTGTTATTCATCAATATTGTCAAGCATTATTGTGTGAGTAAGGTTTTATCTAACACTACATGTATGCTGATGTAACATACAATCGTGATAAAATAACATATGGCTAATCTTACGACAGGCAATAGCTTTCATGTGCAGCTTCCAGTATACACCTATAGAATGGAGACTAGTCAGACAAGTATACGAGAAAAACACTAAAAAGACAGGGTATGTCCTAAAGACACACGTTAGAAGTGAAATTTTATTAAAATAGGAAAACATTCTAATTTAAAAAAAACAACAAAAAGCCAATGTCACGCGGTGTTCCCAAGCGGTCACCCATCCAATTAATAACCACGCCCGACGTTGCTGAACTTCAGTGATTGGATTAGAACCGGTGTTTTCAACCCTCTACCCGACACAGTGCTTACCCCCACCACTTTTTGTTATATAAAATGATTATCGATCGCAATTTCAAACCCCTCCCATAAGAAGTTCCATTTCGAAACTCATACCCCAGGCCTTGGTTTCATCGCGTTGTTTGCCTTCACTGAAAGCTGCGTCTCATTGCAAGATAGGATTCTAACCTATCTATATTAATATTATAAAGCTGGAGGGTTTGTTTCTTTGGTTGAACGCGCTAATTCTTTCAATTTCTTTCAGTGTGAGATTATTCATTTAAGACGAATGGGAGCTGATCACCAATAAAGAATGTTCAAAATCGATTTTTTTCCCTTTTCTGAGCTTCCGCTGTGTGTTAACATTAGATCACAGTAACTATTCTACGCAGTCGAAGTCGCAGGCTGAAGCTAGTATATTATAACTAGCGGGCCCACGGACCTTGTCTTGCTCTGATAATAAAAAAACCTTAAAAAATTATACCTAAACTTTCCTAATGAATCTCTTTGTCTACTGGTGAAAACCGTATGAAAATCCCTTCAGTAGTTTTTGAGTTTATCGCGAACAGACAGACGTGGCAAAGGACGTTGTTTTATAATATGTAGTGATATATTTCAAGCATAGTTTAATATACAATCACTTTTTCTTTGCAACTTCAGACTAATAGATTTCTACGACCGAATGACTTAATCTTCTATACATATAATAAAAATGAAGTGTCTGTATGTAATATCAAAAATAAATATTTTGACTGATTGGGTATGAAAGTATACACGCTTCTGATAACAAAAATGCAATTTTTAAAATTTTTGTTGGTCTGTCTGTCTGTTTGTTCCGGGTAATCTCCGAAACGGCAAGACCGATTTGGCAGGAATTTCACTGACCCATAGCTGAAATTACAGCGGATTTCGTAAGCTACTCTAAATTAGACTAGGTATTAACTGCGGCTTCGTCTGCAATGCTGTCTCCACAACGATTGAACCGATTTTCACCAAACTTTCACAACCAGATAGCGAACATCATTTCAATAATTTAATCTATTTTAATTTAGACTAGCTGTTAACCGTGGCTTCGTCCGCAGTACTATCTTCAAAACAGTTCAACCGATCTTCACGAAACTTTAACTGACAGATAGCTGATTTTATAAAAAGTAATTTAAGCAATTTTAGTTTATACTAGCTGTTGACCGTGACTTCGCCCGCAATGTTATCTCCAAAATGGTTCGATCGATATTCACATAACTTTCACTGACAGATAGCTGATCTTATAAAAAGTAATTCAAGCAATTTTAGTTTATACTAGCTGTTAACCGTGGTTTCGCATGCAATGCTATCTCCAAAACGGTTAGACCAGTTTTCACGAAACTTTCACTGACAAATAGCTGACTTTGGTAAAAATAATTTAGGAAATTTTAGTTTATACTAGACAAGCGTTTATTTTTTGTATAGTTACAAAATCTTAATTATAATAATGGCAATGTATATTAAATATAATATAAATCTTAATAATAATATATTAAGTTATTGTTTCGTTAGTTCCTTCTACAGTGTAAGTGAGCACTGAGGATGTTATACTTTTAGTGGCGTGCGCATCGTACTTACATTGTCTTTAAAGAGCGTTTCTGTAATTGTACATAGTCTCACAATTCTATAATTCTTTAATACGATTTTTTAAAAAACGCGTGTGGAGCTGCGGGTACAGCTAGTATATTATGTTTTCGATTTCATTTATTCGTGCCTTTTGATTACAAATTCTAGCGAAACCATTAACATATTTTAACCAACTTGGTATTTTTCAGTATAGGTACTTTACTCTAGGGCTATAATGTTAAAATTAATATATTTAAAAGCACTCTTACGCTAATGGCAGCTCGGATGTGGTTTTAACAACCTTCAAAAGCACATTAACCCCAGCAACAAGGTAATTATAATGAGATTGTGTCCCAATATAGTATGTTTATCGTGCGATAATTATTCACAGACACATTTTGGCGCAAACGCGACTTAGTACAATGAAATATGACGTTTGTTTTGAGTTTAATAACTCTCTGAAAGGGTGAAATTTAAATATGAAATTTTGTTATGGAAATAATTCAATAGATTGATTATTGTTGCTCAACGCACAACTATCAACTACGTATATATCTTATATATGAATACGTGAAGCCAAAACTTTGTACCCCTCTTTAAGCGAATTGCGCGAACGGGTGAACGTGAAATTTGGCATAGTTAAAGTTTATATGGAGAAGTGCAGAAAGCTATTTTTTATATGAAATTAATTAGAAATACATTAAATTAATTAAAATATGCATTACTCACACTCTGCTTTAATTTTACATAACATATAAACTAGGGCGTTTCAAAAAAAAACTTTGATCTTGAATAACTTTTGACTGAGTTTATTTATCAAAAATTGACTTCAAACCTTTTTGTAGAACGTTAAATTCTCTACAAAAATAATAAATGGGTATTGCAATACGATATATTGTTCATTAGTTATATAAATCAAAAGAAAAAAAAACTTTTTTCCTGTGTTATTCTTATGGAAAATCGAAAAGTGTGATGCGGACAACCTAAATATTAATAGTAAGGGCTCATATTTGCAGAGGCCTATTTTGGCATTAAAATGAAATTTCTGAGCATGGACCCGAGAGAAAATATAATTTCTTTTGTAACGTCCTAATATACACACATGTAAAGGAAATACTTATTGATATCCGTCATTTTAGTTTTACGTTCCAATTACCTTTTCAATATTTTTAACATAACTAACGTCGTATGCCTTACATGACCAGTTTTGTGAAAAAAAAGTAAGTAGGATTTAATACAATCAGCTGATTTTATTAATAACCGTTTCCAATATTAGTGGCTAATAAAGTAAAGAAAAATGAAGAAGAAAGATAGAAAAAATAACACCAATTACTGATATTTCGAGACTGAAGAGTAATAAATTACAATGTTTATGATTTTATGTAAAGTAATAAAGATTGTTTAATAATTCACAGTATAACATTTTCGTTTACGACTTACGAAAGACAAACAAGATCCCCGAATTATTAACATTCGCATTGACAAACGGCAGCTGCGCGGAAACTTTCAAAGACGAGCCCGACGCAGCGAAGATAAATAATGTAAACATTTCGCAGTGACGACAAAATAATAATAGCATCCGAACACCGTCGGGAACAACGAAATTTCCCTAATATACACACATGTAAAGGAAATACTTATTGATATCCGTCATTTTAGTTTTACGTTCCAATTACCTTTTCAATATTTTTAACATGACTAACGTTGTATGCCTTACATGACCAGTTTTAAAAAGTAAGTAGGATTTAATACATTCAGCTGATTTTATTAATAACCGTTTCCAATATTAGTGGGTAATAAAGTAAAGAAAAATGAAGAAGAAAGGTATTATACCTTTACACCAATTACTGATATTTCGAGACTGAAGAGTAATAAATTACAATGTTTATGATTTTATGTAAAGTAATAAAGATTGTTTAACAATATAACATTTTCGTTTACGACTTACGAAAGACAAACAAGATCCCCGAATTATTAACATTCGCATTGACAAACGGCAGCTGCGCGGAAACTTTCAAAGACGAGCCCGACGCAGCGAAGATAAATAATGTAAACATTTCGCAGTGACGACAAAATAATAATAGCATCCGAACACCGTCGGGAACAACGAAATTTCGCCTTGGTAACCGTTATATCAACAAGAGATTGATTGATATCCCCCACGGGCTGCGGACCAAGCGACGGCGGGGACTTTCTCGCAAAGTCCTGATTGTAAAGGAACGAAATAACATAGGGCTGTCAATATTACTATCTCTAACAGATAAGTACAAATTAATATAAAAAAAAAACGACGCGACCCTACAACTCTTGAAATAAAAGTGTCATGGTATCACTACATATTCTAAAACAAAGTCCTCAGCCGCGAATATCTTTCTGTCTGTTCGCGATAAACTTAAAAACTATTGAACGGTTTTTCGTGTTTTTACTAATAGATAGAGTGATTCTCGGCGAAGGTTCAGATATATAATTTATCAAGATTTTTTTGTAAATTGGTTCAAATATAACGATAATTGTTGGAAGTGTCGGAAAAAGTCAAACCTGTTGGGAGCTTTAATCGAAAACGCTTAATTCCTTTGAGATATAACAAAACAATTGAGATAATAACGACGCAGACGAAGTCGCGGGTATCAACTAGTACTTTTATAAATATCCGTCAACTTTATTCGATTAAAATATCTATGTCAAAGTATAGTGGAATCATAAGGCAGGAAAAAATATTCACGGCTTATTTTAAAGCTTCTTTCTATAGATAAGTACAATTAAATAAAAAAAAAAAAACGACGCGACCCTACAACTTTCAAATAAAAGTGTCATGGTATCACTACATATTCTTAAACAAAGTCCTCAGCCGCGTATGTCTTTCTGTCTGTTCACGGTAAACTGCACGGATTTTCCTGTTTTATTAAATACTTTGTCTATATTTTTATATTAGTATATTTTCTCTATTTGTTTGTTTCTTGTGGGTAATCTCCAAAACGGCTGGACTTATTTTAACGGGAATTTTACTTTTTACTGCTAGATAGCCGAAATTGTAGCGGTTGACACATTCTATTTTATTTGTCCGCGGTTTCGTTTCCGCGGGTAACAGCTAGTTTATATATAAAGATAAGAATGTAACTAACTAACTTTTTAGATTTTTTAGAAAAGAAATGTTGCAGGTGTCTAGCTATAAGTAATAAAATAGGTTTCAATCATTTTTAGAAATGTCTATCTGTTTGCATGACCACGCCTCAATAATAAATCATAAAGCATATCCTCGAGAGTAATTTAGTCTTTATTTCATTAAAATCGGTCCATTATATCAAAAGTTATTGTAATTTTAATGACGACTCGAGTTAAGTACAAGAGATCTATATTAATATTATAAAGCAGGAGGGTTTGTTTTTTTAATTGAACGCGATAATCTCAGGAACTACTGGCCCGATTTGAAAAAATATCTCAGTGTTAGATAACTCATTTATCGAGAAAGGCTATTAAAAGCTATATAACATAACGCTAAGACGAATAATGGAGTACCAGTGAAGAATGTTTTGAGAACTTCCGCTGCGTATTAGCGTTAGCCTAAAAGTAAATTCCACGCGGACGAAGTTGCGGACAGAAGCTAGTCTTCAATATAAACAAAACATGCATTAACGTTTCGACATACTCGTGACGTCACAATCGCTTAATCTTTAATTTGATGGTCTTCCAATGCTGGCTTATTTATGAGCAGCCTTATATATTGGTTTTAGTGTGGTTTATATAATGGCAGTTTGTATAAAAGGAGGCATTACATATTATAACATTAGTTTAACGGTACAAATAAAGAATATATCGTTCTGAGATAAATAGAGAAGACTACATTTTGCGTTATCATATGACGTTCCTCAGATCGGTGTTAACCTATTCAAAGTTATGAGTCATACTTTTAATAATTAATTACCTTCCGTTAATTATTATTCTAAAGAACGACTTCACATAAACATCACATAGACTGGCTTAGTGCTTTTTTTAAATATCATAGTTTAGTACAAAATTATTGTAAATGAAACAGTTGACTCGATATTCGCTGTTCTCATACGGATCTATCTAAATATTGGCACATAATCGGACGATTTTATTTAAGAACGTATTATTCGTAATTTAAGTAACGTAGTTACTGAATAAGAATAATTTCTACAACACAAATTATCTTCCAAGCTGTTTGGTATTATAATTTCTATCTCATTATAAGTACTTAGATTAAGTGATTAGATTATTAATAAATATTGAATTAACGTAAGTGATTACGTCGAGAGATCTTATCTACAGGACCGTTTGTGTATTGTGAATGGGTGGAGCTCGGAAAGACGCCAGCCGTGTTTCAAAATACATCCAATCTCGCTAATGCATTTCCACACAGCGTTCTTTAATTTACTTCGTTCGTTAAAGTGTTGATTTGTTTAAGATATACAGCGGACGCTTCTGAGAATTATTGCGACGAATTCGGAGAATTATATGAACGAATTATTATATTTTAGAAAAAAATTGAAAATCGTCTACATCTAAATTAATACACAAATCATTCATCAATCAGTAGAGCCACGCTGAAACTATAACTGGTTACAGCATGAATAGGTCGGCTCGTGCGGGGTAGTACCACCGTCTCATAGAAAATCGACGTGAAGTAACAGTGCTTGCATTGTTGCGTTTCGTTCGGTCAGTTAGAGCGCCGGAGGCCCACCTCCCCTCCCCTCTCCTCTCTCCTCTCCCTCTCCCTCTCCCTCCCCTAACCCTTCCCCCAAAAGGGTGGCAACGCACTTGCGACTCATCTGGTGTTGTTAGTGTCCATGGACGGTGGTGATCACTTAACATCAGGTGACCCACCTGTTCGGTTGCAACCTATGACATAAAAAAAAAAAAGATTAAATACAAAAAAGTCACCAAACAATATTTATTTTTTGCAGAAATGTAATTTATAGTATTGAAAATTATTCTTTGTCTGTTGCTGTGTTATTTTACATGTTACAGTCTTAAACATGTCAAACAGTACGCTGAAGCTGTTAAGACCTTGCTAGGTCAATAGCGTAGTCAGTTTGAAAAAAAAATGTCAAACATGGTTAGGAGCGTATTTTAAAAGCGTTTTTCATATTATATCATTACATAGTATAAAATTAAGTCCCCCACCGAGTCTGCCTGTCTGTCTGTTCGCGATAAGCTCAAAAACTATTGAACGGATCTTTATGCGGTTTTCACCAGTGGATAAAATGATTCCCGAGGAATGTTTTGGTATATAACTTGGCCCGGATTTTTTTTTTATCACAGCAGGACAAACTCTGCCGTGCCCGCTAGTTTTATATATTATATTTCGCCTATGTAAACACGAAACTGCAAAAGGAAACTAGTATCATTTTTACTTGATTAGAATGTGAACTCATTGGGAGTTTTTTTTAAATATGAAAACGTAACCGATTGACAGTGCATTTGTCAACAATAAATAAAAAAATGATATTAGGAAATTAATAACTTCAGCATTTCTTTTGCATAATTTATTAACTCATTATATATTATAGATAATATAGTATATTAGTTCTTAACTGTATCGTCTATATTATTATTATATGTTGTATTGTATAATGAATCTGCATTTTATTGTATGATAAATGATGTAATCGACTACAATTACTTGCATAATTACTCTTATCAATTTGCATGTGCTTTATAGCTAATGTATTATGTACCTGTTGTCTTTTCTGATAAATAAATAAACATGTTAAATGACGACGTGGTCTTAGTGGTAAACACGCTAAAGCCAGAGGGGGATAGGCTCTTAAGTGCAGCTGCAGGAACACATTAACCGGTGCTCGGTGAGAGAATTTGAACATGAGCATGCTAGAGCCACGCTGAAGCTATTACTGGTTTCAGCATGAATGGGTCGGCTCGCCAAGGGTACTACCACACTCTCACAATAAACCGACGTGAAGTAACAGTGCTTGCATTGTTGCGTTTCGTTCGGTCAGTGAGAGCGCCGGACACCCACCTCCCCTCCCCTTCCACTTTCCCCTTCCCCCCAAACCAGACTCCCCTGGTGTTGCAAGTGTCTATGGACGATGGTGATCACTTAACATCAGATGTCCCACCTGTTCGTTTGCCTCCTATGACATAAGAAAAGCTAGCCAGACGGACTTAGAAAAAGACCCTATCATCATGCCATAGTTTCATCACCATGTTTAAAGCAATTCGGAATCATTATTATTTAAGTAAATTCAAATAAAATAAAAATATATGTTAAGTTTGCCAACCCTAATTCCATCTTTCATTTCTGATGATGATTTATGTTTTTGTGTATTGTAAATTGCTGTTCCATTGATAGAGTTTTATTGCGTGATTTCTTGACTTTTGTTGGAATTCACTTTTTATTTGTTCTGAAAATTGAGGAGCCTTATTTATTTTGAATCAAATACTTGGGAGATCTAATAGTTTGAGCTTAGACGGGTATTGTATTATTAAAAACTTATTTTAGGTGCCTTGTTCCATAACAATGTAATATTTTTATTAGTTATTTGTAGTCCGGTAAAGCTGTTAAGACCTTGCGAAGTCAATAGCGTAGTCAGTTCGAAAAAAAAATTATTTACTTAATTTCTATTTAGTTTAAAATGTTTTCAATCACCTAACTTATGGTTTTATTGATATATTCTATTAATTATCTCATAATAATATATTAATAGTTAGGTCTGTAGATTTATTTCGATCGTATTAGTCGTATCTACAGGAAAATGATTAAGAATATAATGTTATGCCTATTTGTATGTCCAGATTATAGTCTAAAACAAATTGACCGAGTTTATGAAACTTTTTGTATATAAGAAGCTTATTGGGGCCGCCGCCTGTCAATATGGCGACACCTCTCGCCCTCGTACGTCACCGGCCAGCGGTTAGGCGGGGTGAGGTGGAAATGAGGTGAGACGTGAGTCGAGGCGACGTTCCCCGGCGGTGTGCGGGCGTAGAACTCTCGAAGGTGGCAGCGAGAGCGCCGGTAGCCCGCCTCGGTGGCGACAGTCGGATGCCAGTGATGTCTTGAAGGGGTCTCGACTATGATGTGCAATAATGCAGGAGCCAGTCGATGAAGGTGGTGGATTATGAAGCGGATGTCGAGGTGGTCGCAAGAAAACACCGTGGTTCTCGTATAGTGACCGCGTCCCCAAGCCAACAGAGCACTACTACTGACGATGAAGACTTCTCGATGTTATTATTCAATATTAATATTCAATACAAGCAGACTACTCGTTACTTTGATGCCTTCTTGAATCAGACTACCCTATGTTACT
>MNPI01023417.1:0-36041 GCA_015888305.1 Antheraea pernyi | reverse complement strand
ATTTTGTGTCACTGTATCGCGCGAGGGGGCCCTAGTCTGGTGTACAGGAGCAAAATTTACCCCCAGACCACGGCGGCGTGATCTGTGGTGACGCGGGCGTGGGCGTGAGCACGCTCTGTTTGGAGATACAGGCTGGTACTGATTACAAACTTTACCTCTTTATTATATTAGTATAGATAAGAGTGTGTCATGCCTGATAGTGCTACAAGTTATGACGGAAATAGTAATCTAATGCACTAAAATGCTTAGAAATCGTCAAGGGCATGAAATAGAATAGGGGCAGGCGGTAACTAGACAATACAGTAAAAGGCTCGATGAGAGGAAGAGGAATGAGATAATATATTTTATACTATGTTGTAAATAACACTAACGTCTATTTACATTATAATTGCCAATCTCAGCCGGTTCGAGGGGTTTCATCGGAGAAAGCGACTGAAAGATGCTTAATTTATTTGAATTGACATCGATAACGTTTGATGTACAATATGTCCAATTATCGTTGAAGTCCTTAGAAATTTATTTTTGACGACTTACATTTCTTAATTGAACGCTATACAAATTTCGTTTTCTCGTTAAATCAATTCGTCAACAAATTGATTGCATGTTTGTTATATAAATTTAAAGGAAATGGAGTGATTATTAAAAGCAAAATAATATTAGAATTTTCATTTTACTATTTACTAAGGTTTAAGTAAGGTATATAATATCTTAGTTATTTTTTAAAGTTATTTTATTAAGCGATAATAGCTCAGTGATTCATATGTTAGGACAAACCGTCAATAAATGCGACGTTGGTTCAAATCCTTACATGCATTAGCATGGTACCTAGGGAATTTTCTAATCTTACCCTGCTAGCTATAATATTCATGTTGAAAATCTGTAACCAATGTAGTTGTGTTTCGACAGATTCACTTTAGAGGCAGTTCTCTTCTAGGTTTACAATGTTTACCATTTTTTACTACTTCGATATAAATCTCTAGTCGAGTTTGTGGTCCCGCCTGTCTGGTGTGGTCTGCTGTGGTCCTGGTCTACTGTGGTCCTGGTCTGTAGTGGATTTTATTTTTTATTCATAATCTTGTGTTACTTGACTCTATATTGTGTAAAATTGGTCGTGTTTTATGTAATATAGTTTGTTTATTGTGCATAAGTGAAGTGAATGGAAAATAATACCACGGACCATGAATTCTGAGATGCCACAAAAATTCAATGGAAAGTTCTAACAAGTTGGCCACCATGTTGTTAGTTCATTGTAATTATATCAAGAAACTTGTAATATCGATACTCACTTGACAATTATATCAAGAAACTTGTAATATCGATACTCACTTGACAATGGCAGCAATAGTCTACTAGAAGACTGCTTGCCGAAAATGGAATAGAAGAAAAACTTGTAATACTATTAACTACTTGACAATGGCAGTAATAATCTAAAAGATTAGTTGTCAAAAATAAAGATAAAAAAAGTCTCTACTCGTCACACTTACTACGTCTTTGCGTCTACAATCTACAATATTTTACATGTTAAAATAAGTTTTGCGCTCTTTATCGTTGAATTTTGACCACTGCACATATTGTACAATTAAACTAGTATCTGCCTGCGACTTCGTCCGCGTAGAATAATTACTTTGGGCTGTCGGTAACTTTAACTCGCGACTTCCTTTACCTAGAAGGTATAATACGTAAATTAATCCCGATTTTTAAACACTCTTCATTAGTGCTCCGTTCCTATTGGCTTTAACGTGATGATATATAACCTTCCTGGGCAGAGATAAATAAACTATCTAACGTTGGATGAATTTTTCAAATCAGCCCGGTAGTTTCTGAGATTAGCGCGTTCGTTCCTATTGGCTTTAGCGTGATGATATATCCTTCCTGAGCAGAGATAAATAAACTATCTAACGTTGAATGAATTTTTCAAACCAGACCGGTAGTTTCTGAGATTAGCGCGTTCAAGCAAACGAACTCTTCAGCTTTATAATTTAACAGTATAGCAGTATAGATATCGTAAAAATTTGCCGTGTCTATGAAATTTATTAAAGCGTATATTAGAAATACGCGCCCCGGTCCATTAATCTAAGTGCGTGGACAGTCCTCTTAATGCAAATGATGACCCGACATACCCACTTCAGTGGAGATCCCGTGCCTTTTCGATTTATTCAAACTAATATGATGTATTAAGGTGTTTTGACAGCGACCCTTTTCGCTTCTATAATATTTGTCTAAAATTATTTTTGAACCGTATAAAATTACGTTAAAAGACTAAACGCTTTCAAAATGCTTTTATCCTTCGTTACGTATATTCAAATGGTCAGTAGACCATTTGTCCGGATCACGGACTGGGACATAATAAGTCAATGTACCGGACTATATAATTTTCGTTACGTTAGTACTTCAATGTGGTAACAGTCATAATGAGGCTACTACCAAGAATGCCTTTTATCAGAAAAGGAGATACAGTTACGCCTTGTACAAAAAATAAATGACTAGCGAATACTGGGAAACGTTTAAATCGCTCTAGAATTCTCTCGCGATATCACAAACAAATCCGTTGTTAGAAATGAAACGGTGACTCATCGAGGCGTGGGAAAAATATATATTAAAGCCACGTCTCTCCACCTATTGTAAGCAAATAATTGGGTTCTAAAAATTACATGACAAGAACTTTCATAATTTTTAATGAAATCTAAAATACATTACTAATTCAGGTCTTGAGAAAGCGCTTATAAAGGTCAAAACTACCAACGGTTCGGAAAACAATCCACTCATCGAGAAGAATCGATAAGAAACTCGATCTGGTTTATCTTTTCATGATACAAATTTTAACAAACATAGTTACATTCGTTTTTGGCGGATGCACAGAGAAGTGTAATTTTCGGACCTCAACATCGTTCACATGTTGATCCACTTTATAATAACCTAAAAGTCATTAACATCCGCCTGACCTGATTGTGGAACTTACTATCTGGCAAATCAGTAACGTGTTTAGGCAGTTTGTTATATACCTTAACCCTATTACCTAAAAAACTGTTACTGGTCTTAGTAAGCCTAAAACATAGGATTCATGATGGGACGCTTTACAGAGTTATGGGTGTCTTAAATTAAATTGCGATAACTTACCAGATATTTCTATACTTTGTTTAATATAGCAGGATTAAGTACAGATCTGTTTTAAACGTCCAAGCGAAACGAAGGAATATGGAAGGAAGACTTCTGGAAGCAGATTGCAATCAGAAACCATTACTATAAGGTGTAATTACAACCATACTGTAACCGTACTGTATGTGGTAGAGCCACGCTGTAGCTATTAGTAGTTTCAGCATGAATGGGTCGGCTCGCCCGGGGTGGTACCACCCTCTCACAGAAAACCAACGTGAAGTAACAGTGCTTGCATTGTTCCGTTTCGTTCGGTCAGTGAGCGCGCCAGGGGCCCACCTACCTTTTCCCTTTCCCTACCCCTCCCCCCATACACAGGCTGGCAACGCACTTGCGACTTTCTTGGTGTTGCTAGTGTCTATGGACGGTGATGGTTACTTGACATCAGTTGACGCATTGTTCGTATGACTGCTTTTGATATTAAAAAAAAAAATAGTTTGCTTCATTTTTCTCCTTGTACGAATCAATTTCCATTGACGCAAGCGGTATTGTAATTACCTACGGATTTTCTATGGATTTATACCATTCTTTTGAGTGATAGTAACGAAAAAATCGCGAGAAAACCGGTGATTTTGCTTCAGATAGTAAACTTCTGTTACATTATATGCATATATTTAAGTATACAGAAGAAAATACCTACAATAGAGAAATAATAGTACCTAATAAAATGAACCTTATAATATAAAAATGTAAATGATGTAGAAGCCTCTTTATTTTTGAAGTCGGTAAATAACTCCTATTCAGGATTGGAACATGTAGAGTATGTAAAAGCTGCTTGCTATTGGAGAGTGAGAGAATCCGTTCGTTTGTTGTTATTTCACACGCCCGAAGGCAACGTCCGGATATTATGGAGGTTCGTATACGATGTTTGATCGTATCACCCCTACTATGGTTTTTAAGGTTTTTGTTATAGATTTCAACTAATCTGCGAGCGTTTGGTGTGGACTGTCCTTAATTTTATGGTAGACGAGAAAGAAAGAAAAAAGAATGGATGAATCTTTGGCACTCTTTTGCGCAAAAACTATGGGACAGATCTCGATGAAATTTTTCAGTATTATGGCTTGTATATATCAGAAAAAGGTCTTGTCTTACCTAATTTATAAGCCTTAGATTATGCATTTACAAAGGTATTGTTTAAATTAACCAAAACATAACGATAAGTAGCCAAAATTGAACCTACAACAAGATGTAATCATTTATAAAAATACAAATACAGATGAGGTTGTGGGCAGTTGCTCGTCATTTATAAGAAAACTAGTAGGTCTGAGAGAATTTATTCTACTGTATCCTATAGTTACCAAATCAACCAGAGATACACTTATTGAGATCAGTTTTTCTTCTTATTTGGCTTGACACTAAACAAACATATATAGTGAATTTCAGTCAATTTAATTCAACAACATAAAATTTGATAATGAAAGAGCGTCACCGGTTGGAGAAGTAATATGAGTCAAAATGACCTCAATCTGTCAAATCATTTAGAAAATATAAAATCACTATTAAAAACAAGCAAAGAATATTAAAAAAATGAGTTTCTAATTATGTTTATTTATTTAAGATCTTTTGACAATATAACTAAAATATATTGTTGAAAATTATTGAGGTTGACAACATAACACTACTATAGTAAAATATGACATATATCATCTTTCTTAAAATATATATTTTACTAGCCTCTGCCCGCGACTTCGTCCGCGTGAAATAGTTATTTTGAGCTAACGCAGCTAAAGCTCTCAAGAGGAAAAAATATCCCGATTTTGAAACTTTCTCCATTGGTGCCTTTTGGTCTTAGCGTGATGATATATAAAAAAATTTCAAATTGGGCTATTTTTTTTTTATGTCAAAAGGCGACAAACGAACATATTGGTCACCCGATGTTAAGCGATCACCACCGTCCATAGACACTAGTAACACCAGGGGAGTCGCAAGTGCGTTGCCAGCCTGTGTATTGGGGAGGCGCAGGGAAAGGAGAAAGGGGAAGGGAAAGGGGGAAAGGAGGTGGGCCTCCGGCGCTCTCACTGACCGAACGAAACGCAACAATGCGAGCATAGTTACTTCACGTCGGTGTTCTGTGAGAGGGTGGTACTACCCCGGACGAGCCGACCCATTCATGCTGAAACTAGTAATGGCTACAGCGTGACTACCACCTTTCCTGAGATTACCTCTACAGCGTCACAAACTTTACCTCTTTATAATATTATAATATTAGTATAGATTCAAGAATCCATGTAATGAATAATTGACTAAAGGGTAAACACTATCTCTAGTTCATTAATCAATGTGTTTGTACTGTCGATATTATATAATCAATATTTAGAATGTTTTGATTTAGATTGTTCGATAGTTTTTTCCAAATGTAATAAAATTTGTCTCGATACCAATCTCTTTTGATGGTAAGTGATATTTTATATTTAAATAAAGGGTTTGCAATTAAATAGGTGAAACACATCGATGGATATTTAGTTATAGATATTCAATTTAACTGGTAAATATTCAAGATAACACTGAATATTTCTTTGAATGTCATAGACAGAAATTGTGGGACTTTTTGCCTCATTATTTTATTTATCATGAGTTCTTTCCTTTGAACTCGTTTTATATCAAATTAATGAGCAAAAACACCTACTGTCGTACATATGATTTAAGGTCGCTCAAAGCAATTCATTTCGTTTCAAAATTTACTTGTTTTTATCACGTGACTTTTGTAAGTCATTAGTAACGTTTGGTAACAAAAGTAGGGGACTCGAGTGGAGTTTACGAATGCTCGTATGTATCGATGTTTAGCGGCGTTGCAATGAATACGATGTCGGATACTCGTTCCCTGACGGAGAGGATTAAGTGTGTATACTAACAAAACACCGTGGTACTTCATCCATTTTACTGCACCACTGTCAGTATTTCTCTAACACATTTTAAAATCACCGTGAAAATTGTTTGGTAAATCGAAGTTTTAGAGTTTACGAGATGTTGAATGGTGTCTTTATTTTACCTTTTTTTATTAACGTGGGAAAATCCACTATAGATATGCCAGCCTCCCAGGGGAGAGAGTGGGTTATGTCGACTTCCACGGACTAAAACTCCATGGTGTACCGACAGACCGTATTGTTGGGGTGGTAAATGATCGTCCTACGCTAATCACCTTGGATAACGCCCCAACGGTCCACCCGGCGGAAAGTGGCCGCTGGGGTCCAACGTAATAGTGAGACCACCCTGTGTTTGGAGGAAGGAACGAAGAGAGGGGCTGGGAAGGAGGAATGGGGAAGAGAGGAGTTGGGAGGGGGATGGGAAGTGAGCCTCCGGCGCTCTCACTGACCTAACGAAACGCAACAATGCAAGCACTGTTACTTCACGTCGGTTTTCTATGAGAGGGTGATACTACGCCGGGCAAACCGACCCATTCGTGCTGAAACCAATAATAGCTTCAGCGTGGCTCTACAACCTACCAAATGAAATAGTACTTAGAAATAGTTGACTATAGCTAACTTCAGGATGTCGGTTTTTCGTGACGGTGTGCGCGCGCATCGTAATATCTTTAGGGTGTCGACTTCTCGTGACGGAGTGCGCGCGCATCATAAAAATTTACTCTTATCATTTTTCCTTAACGCGCCAAAAGAAAGTATAACTTCAAAAATATTTAAATTCGACTAAACTATTCGTTCCTTACAAAATAAAAAAATCGTCCTCTTTGCAATCGGTGGTTTTTTTTTGGTGACTACTTGTTTACCTTTTTTTTTGTATATTAATAAATATTACGTCGTAGATAATATTGTCATACTTTTAGAGATACAATGTAATTATACAAACCAAATATCCAGAACAGGATTTTCTTCGAACTGACTATACGTTATTGGCCTGATGTGTGTTCACAGCTTTACCGGAAGAAAAATTGGATTGGATGAGGATATGCATAGCTTAATTATATTAGTTATACGGACAACACGAATATATAGTAATCGTCGTTGCTTATGTATATAAGTCTGTTATCTCTAAGATTAAATTAAATTCAAGATTGAAAATGTAAAATTAACTATTAAAACAAATTAAAGCCCCGGTTTTTTTCATTTTTCATTAAGTTTTACTTTCAAATAGGATTTTCTATGTATAGTATATATAGTTCACTGTGTCATATACTTGTGTTTACCATAATGTCATTTATAGCTAACTATAATTTTATTGAAATGAAACTTCGCGTATTGGAGAACAGTTCTTCCGGCTTTCTTCTTGTAGGTTATACTTATTCTTGAACTACATACAGGTTTTTAAAAATTATTGGGCTATGGCATTTTACCAAGATATTATATTGTGTTAAGTCTTAGAACTCCCTCCCAAATGCACCTACCAGAGCAAATAACTCCTTCGCAATAGATTTTCAGCTTGAGAATGGTAGCTAAACATGCTTTTTAGAAAACAACCCTATATCCATATCATAATATTATCTATTTAATCTATAAAGTAACTTGAAACGGCTCGTTAATTTCCACGTAATATTTTTCAATTAAAATATAAATTATTCCGTTTACTAGTCATTATATAAAGTTAGCAAGCTTACAGTAAGTTAATAAATAACGTCAGCAAATAGAAAATAAAACATCCTGAACGCTGGATGAACAATAAACGCGTAGATTTAGCACTAATGCGAAATAATGTTGTTTGAATTGACGCAAATTATGATTTACACGCAAACTCGGGCCCCGTTACATTTATACGGCTATGTAGGGCGTTGTAGTTAATTGTTCCGATTTAGTTGTAATTAGAGACTGAAAAATTGCTTGAATACGTTTTGATTGAAAAATAGATTTGATTTAGTGTAACAACTGTATTAATAATACATTGTTATTATAAATATTGATTTCTTTTGTACTTAACTCGCGCCGTCATTAAAATTACAATAACTTTTGATAGAGTGAACCGATTTCAAGGCATCTAAGACTAAATGTTACTTAAAGATATGCTTATGATTTTCTGAAAATATATTATGAACGTAGTACTTTAGCGGTGATGTATGTTCAAGCAAATCGAAAGACAGACATTTCTAAAAGTGGTTGAAATGTATTTTATTATCTATTCCTAGATACCTCCAACAATTTTTTTCTCGAAAATCGAAAAAGTACAGACACATTAGATTTACATTCTTATTATATATTATATCTTCTTTAATATAATATATATAATATTTCTAACTTTCGCGAATAACGTTTTTTTATGAAAGGTATCCTATACCCTTACTTTATTCCCTGATATGTATGCAAAATTGTATCATGATCAGTTGAGTATTTAAGATTTGAAAAAGAAACAAATTCGTATACTCATTCACAATATTAGGAGATTAGGATAAGCACCATGAGCCTTAATACTTGTACATTCTTTCATATCATGGTTCAAAGTATACGTCCGTTTGATAGATTTCATATTCGAAACGAATTACCAAAAGAATCATAGCGTTAATTTTAAATGTTATTAACGCAACGTAAGTTAATCGTTTAATTCAAAAAATACACATAGTTACTTTATTCATCCAGAAATGAATATAAGCCTCAACTGATGTTAAAATGCCGATGCATTCCTGCGTAGTCCGGTGAAGCTGTTAAGACCTTGCTTGGTCAATAGCGTAGTCAGTTCGAAAAAAAAAGTCGATGTATTGCAATGGATTCGAATCTACGTCGATCGACACAGTGTCCGAACACGATACTTACTGAACCATCATCGCTTCAAAAGGAGGTAGTTCTAGAGCTTAACGCATTAAAATAAACAAAACAACAAACAATCCCTTGAGTTTCAGAATATCAACAGAAATTCAAAGCCCTGGCAATGAGGTTGGTTATTATAAATAACAAAGGTTCTCTACTAAAAATGTAATCCCCCATCGACATCTAAACTACAAGGATTTTTCAAGTATCTACTTATTATAAAGACCGGTTTCAATAAAATATATTTATTATAATGTCTTAAGTAAATTTTAAAGAGGTAGTAAATCCCCGTGAGAATTGCCCAGGCTTGATTTAACGGGGTTCGATTTATGTTTGGAGGGCACGCGAATAACGCCCGACTCTTACATTGCGGTATAAGTTAAGAGCGATTGTATTGCGTTTATTTTATTCCTTCTTTTTAAATTTTTTGACTTCATGAATGCATTACGGCTGTTCGTGCTGGTTATTATCCCAAAAAAAATTATTAGGCGGTTTGCTTTCCTGCAGAAATCACAAACACTGTACAACTACTGTAGGAGGCCTCCTCTTTAATCACAGTTAATGTAATTCGCACCGTTTCACATTCACTTGGTAGTAATATCTATAAACCAATTAATTATAAATTTCGCAGTTACTGAGACGTGACTTGATGGTGTGTTCGGATACTGCGTCGGTGTACGTAGTTTAGAATCGAATTGAGTCGGGGCTTTCAGTGAAGGAAATTATCGTGATAGAACCATAGCATGGGGTGTAAGGGGTCTCAAATAGCATCTAAGACTTGAGACACCCAAGTCAACCTCACCTGCACGTGGTGCACCCTGCTGAATAATGAACGAGGCAATGGCGAAAGCGGGGTGGTTGGGTTTCACAGCCTGACTGGGTCGCAACCACCATGTATATGGCGAAATAGCCCGTCATAGTGATTCGCTTCTGCGGGTCGCGTTTCGGGATCAGCCTGTGCATATTCGCAGGCTGGCATGGCAGCGGCGACCGGCGATGGATAGTGTGTTGGACTCTACTGTGATTAGCATCAGGCAAAGTGCAGTCATTTTGCCGTGCTACAATAAAAAACATCTCTATTTAACGTCAAATGAGATTTTGGTCAAAAGCCTAAACCTATACGGTGTTATTACAAAAAAGTTAAAGACTTGGTTTAAATAGGTTTCGAATTAAATGCACCGCGCTCGCCCTTTTTTTTTTTTTTAACCTGGGGAAATCCCTTATGGATACGCCACCCTCCCGGGGGAGAGGGTGGGTTATGTCCGAGTCGCACGGACTAAAACCCCACGGTGTACCGACAGACCGTTTTGTGGGGGCGGCAAGGGATCGTTCAAGCTAATCAACCTTGTAGAGCCGCCCCCACGGTCCGCCCGGCGGAAGGTGACCGCCGGGCTCCTACCTATAGAGGGACAGACCGGGTACACACCGGCTGCCCCCCCTCGTCCACCGGACCTGTGCAATGAGGAGATGGGCCCCCCGACCCATCCCCTCAGGTCCGGCTACGGTGGCAGGAGGAGTTGGGCGAAGCGCCTTCTCCTCCTGCCTGTCCTCCTTTGGCGGAGACGGCCACTTTGAGGGTCTGCCTCGCGGGCCCTCTCCGCCTCCTCCTTCTGCGAGATGACCTCCTCGCAGAAGGAGGCCATCGCTCGCCAAACCTGTTCGCTGCCGAGCATGGCCGAAACCACGCTCGGCAGCGATAAGTCCGTTCCTACGGCCGCCGCCAGGATGCGGCGCTGCTCCCCCCACGCAGCACACTCAGACAGCGTGTGCTGCGCGGTATCTTCCTCAGCGCCTCGCCCTAATTAAGTTCGCGTTATCCTTTTTAACCTAACCTAACCAGCGCCAGACAAAAGAGCAAGATGGCGAACATTCAGTGACCGCGGTTCACGCTTAATTCGAAACCTTTTTAAAGCAAGTATTCGATTCGATTCGATTTTTGTAATAACACCGATAAAGTATAAATAGTGTAGTCGTGACATAAAATCAAGTGTCCGCTTTTAAATTGGACCGTTCCCGGTGACTTAATTGAATTTAGCGATATACGCTCCGTTCTGGATTTTGTACAAGCTCGAAAACAAAAGCAAGCGTATCTTAATGTAAAATATAAGACGGTGTCATAGCAAATAATGTAGATATTCTGTATTGTAGCACAGTGCAATCCGAAAACAACGGTTATTGGCGAAAGACGAAATTTCGATATGTAGTTGTGGATGTCATACCAATCTGCAAGCCACTCTGCAGATGATAAATCGAAAGAAAGTAACTTTGCCGTTATAACACCATTTGTGTATATGCCACATATAGCCGTACTAATTGATATGTTTGACCAGTGGAATGTCGATTCGATGTCCACAGGTTCGAACTCATCTGTAAAATGAATCAACGATTGTTTTTTTTACTTATTAATTTTATTAAATTATTATATACAATTATATTATATAAAATTAGACGATCTAGTTTTAATTAAAGATGAAAACCTTCCCCTACTTCAATGGCGTCTCGGTCGGTTAATTAAACTTCATCCTGGTAGGGATAAAGTCATAAGGGTTGCAGAAATAAAAACTAGGTTTGGGGTTTTTATGCGCCCTGTATCTAAATTCTATAGACTCCCTATGCCTGACTAAGAACCAAGTTTAGCGCTTGGTTGGCGGGGAGGAATGTTCGGGCATAAATTGGTTGGGGATAGTCAAAATTCTTTTTTTTTGACACATTGTTTGTCAACGGACAATCGGGATGATCGGTTACTTACTTGGTCACTTGTTCGAAACCCGCGCTTACTTGGCCTCGCTCACCATACAAGCAACACGGCGGCTCTGAATATTAGATTTGTGCATTATGTCTGTACGTATTGGGAATCTGGTGCTGTCACCATCGGTAACAGTGGCGGAGAAGACATTATATCAAATAAGTGAGCGTTTTATCCCGGTTATAAAGAAAATCTTTTCGGCATATATTTTTCCAGGGGTATCTACCTCCAGCTAATAAAGTATACAGTCCACTGCCTAGGCTAGGTACCCCGATCAGTGTGGGTGTGGTGGTTGCCACCCCATTGGTTTTTATAAGGCAATACTCATTTATGAGGGACTAATATTTATTTCATAAATTTGGAGAGAAAAACAAGGCTACATTTAAACGAGATATGCGTAACTAAATGATTTGCAAATATTTAAGAATTCGTTATTATATTTACTCAGTGTTTGTAATATATTCATTAGTTTAGCTTTTATGTTTCATTTATCTTATTAACTTATTTTGTTACCAACAAATAGTATCTGTCTCTGTTATAAGTCGGATTTATCGAATACCTAGATCAGTAAAACAAATTAGTGACGTCATCAGCTTAGAATTAAAGAAGACATTAAGAGATAATCTGAAAATTAAAAAGTAGACTTAAAAATATTTCTATGCGTTTGAAATCGTCAATAAGTTGCGGGTTGATGTGGTGACTAGGTCCATGCCTTCTTTCAAAAAGAGGCCAGCGGTGGTACACATATATTCAACAATATATTCAAGGCTTTTCTATTATAACCGCTATGCAACAATAGATAAGGTCTGATTCGTTGATATAATAGTGGTTGAGTCCAATGCAGTCTTTCGATGCTGACATTAAAAAATTGGCGGGAAGATTAAGTTCCGCTGCATTCTGTTATATCCCTTAATACTATGTTCATAAAGCGCATTCAGCATTTCAGTATATGACGATGTTTTGTCACGTGCAATGAAGCAAGTATGCATTTTTAGTTTACTTCATTATAAATTCCCTTCACCTTAAGACAGTCATTACTAGAACCTCGCAGAGTACGGCATTGTCCACTCAATAAACAAAATTCGGGAATCAGTTGTGTTAATTTAAAAACTATATTTTTCAAATATATAAACTTAGTGCAAAAGTGTGTTTTAAAGGATAAACAGGGACGCTGCATAACAGTTTGCAATTCGAAAGATTCAACAGCTAACAGATATTGCTATTGCTAGGTTGGTCTACTTTGCTTACTTTCATAGTTTAATGTCTATTTTGTTGTGGGGTACAGCAGCTGAGGTGGACACCATATTTCTACTACAAAAACGGGCAGTTCGAGCAATTTATAATACGAGGTTTCGCTTTATATATTAAATATTAAAAAAACTTTAACAAAAAGGTTTCTAACCTCTGAAAATGTTATATCCTCCTGATCATTACTATTCCTAAAAATCTTTTAAAAATGTTTGTGAGTTAATTTTATCAGGATAATCACTGAAAAAATCCATATGATAATCAAGACATAGTAACCTATACAATACTAATGCTTACTAATATTATAAAGCCGAATGGGAACTCCCATTGTTTGTTTGTTTGTTTGTTTGTTTGTTTGTTTGTTTGTTTGTTACACATGTTGTTTTGGAAAGTTTTTATGTTATTTAGTTCGAGCAATTTATAATATGAGGCCTCGCGAATTATTACAGACTAAGTTTCAGGAATTCGGTATCTTAATTCTATCCTCGTAATATGTTTTTGATAATTTAATATATTCCCGCAAAAGTTTAGATAAGCTGGGTTTAGTAAAAGACCAATACAATATAAATACTAGAATCAGCTACAGATTGGTCAATGCGTGTTTGAAGTTAAGACCAAAAAGTTTTTTGGCCAATAGTATTAGATTTTATAACAAAGTCCCACAGTACATTACCGATTTGACGCATAGCGAGTTCGAGCACCATGTCAAGTGAGTTTTTATATCCACAGGCTATATTATTATAACGTGGGTCAATATGTGAACCATGAAGACGACTGCAAATGACGCCCTTTCTGTGTATCCACTAAAACGAAGATAACTATCTATGTTTTGTAAAAATATATGTCATGAGAAGATAAACTAGATCGAGTTTCTTGCCGGTTCTTCTCGGTGAGTGGGTTGTTTTCCGACCCGGTGGTATCGTTGACTTTTCATAAGTGCCTTCTCAAAGTTTAAATTAAATAAAGTGTTTTTGTTTTAGAAGCACATTACGATGGAATCATAGTTTAACGATGGATCGTTTTGTTATATTATTTGACTAGTTATAATATTTAAATTCGTATTTCTTCACCAAGCTACTCTTCTTTTTTAACTCGTTGATTAACTTTAGGTGAGAGCGTGATTGATTGCAAGTTTCAAATCAAAATACCCTTTAATCAATTTAGGGCCTGAGAAGGCACTTATGAACGTCAAAACTACCCCGTACTACGTTTATAATACGTACGTACGTGAAATAATAACATTAAATTGTGACAATCACCTATGGGCAACAGTGGCCGCTGCAAGTGAAATGGCATTAGCTGATCCAAAATTGCACGAAGCAAAAGTCTTACATATGCCTACAAAATATTTTTCGTCGAAAACATCTTCCCTCGAGTAAAGCGCTTAGAACACATAAAATAATAAACACATACGTATATAAACGATAAGAGTTTTGACGATTGGGTTGAGAGCTCGTAAACGCCGAACAATATCTTCACGCAGTACTACTGCCATCTAAACAATAGAATGGTCGTTAAATGTCCCAAGACAGTGAGACGTACGCATTATCTGAACGTAATATAGCTGGTAGGGAGTTACAATATCTAGCTATAACTTAAGCCTTATATTCAGTTTCAATAATACAGATGAAACGTTATCTATTCGATTTGAATTATTGGTATACACCTTTGTTATGGTTGATTGAAACTGATTGTATTCATATACTTACAAAGCTTCTTAAAGATTACATTAAATTTACAGTAATGAAGAGGAAAAGAAAATGATAGAAGTTGTAGAATAAAGAATCCACATCTTCTTTTAATTTTCTGAAATAATAGAAAGGAAGACTACGAATATACAAAGTAAGTTAAGTTAAGTAAGACTATTATCAAATAAATTGAATACCGACAGCAGATTGCTCATTGTACCGAACCGAAATAGCTAGTGGACAAAATATCTGGGCAAAATAATGATACGATTTTGATGTTCAACACCATCTTTTAGCCTTTGTTGACATCATAGACAATCAATTAGCCATAAAAAATACAACAATGATAGAAAATGTGAACGTGTAACGGTTTTTCGCACAAAAAAAGTGCGTGCGTACAAAGTACACATGTCAGAAGTGAAACTTCTTTGGCAAACTAATTTATAAGTCTTGTTTATATTTATACAAATCTAAAACTTTAGATTTCCGAGAATTGAAAAATAGATGAAATATCTGCGTTTACTGCAAATGACGTCACTTCCGTTGCATACCTGCGTGAGGTTACATCTGTAAAAACTTTACCCTCATGCGCCTAAAGAAGTTTCACTTCAAAAATGTTGGAGCTCCGATACTTGACGAGTAAGTGATGCATGACAGCCGTTGTTAGCTATGTTTTGCTACTGCACCAACTACTGAACCATGCAATGATGATGATACTTCCTCTACACGTAAATGTATTGTTGAGATAATACACGACCTAGAAAATAGAAGTGTTTGTGAATTTGTCTACTATTAGTCAGTTCTTTTCCACACATAGTCCGATTGCGATTTGCGAGGTTGTAGGGTTTTACAGCCTGACTGAGTCGCAACCACTATGTATATGGCGAAAAAGCCCGTCATAGTAATTCGCTTCTGCGGGTCGCGTTTCGGGATCAGCCTGTGCATATCCAGCTTTTCGTAGGCCGGCATGACAGCGGCGACCGGCGATGGACAGTGTGTCACTCGGTGGTCGCCATTGTTTTTGGATTGTACTGTGCTTACCATCAGGCACAGTGCAGTCATTTTGCGGTACTACAATAAAAAAAAAAAACATGTCTCGCCTAAGACTCTAAAAATTATGTAAACGTGTTCAATATTGAACAGATATTTTCAAATACGTAATTAGTTAATTATCCAATTTAGTTAATATTATTTTCTATTTATCTAATTAATAAACTATCAATGTTTATGAAAATTATTTTCTAGGGTATGTTATTACAAAAAATATGCAAATATCGATTGTTTTCCTTATTTATTTATTACTCGTGCTTCACATGACCTTTGGATAAAATTTATAACATCCGCTCTAACTGAATGTGACCGTAGAGACATATTAGTATGCGGGAAATGGGCGTAGGAGCAGAAATTACTGGTATGAGATTACATAACTTTAGCTGTATAATAATATTTTTAAAACATTCAGTAGAGATTCCCATAAACATGATCAAGTCCTCATTAAACAGTTTTCCAAAATATAATTAACATGGTATCATAAACAAGGCGATAGCAAATGTTTATTGGGTACTAAAAACACATACAAATAAACAGGTGTATTTACGCTGACTCAATGATCAGACGGCATCGATACAAATCGTAAAGGTGAACGTAAAATCGTATCCACCGTTTCAAAATTCCACATGAGGCAAATAGGTTTTGGAGCCACGAGGGGTTGGATACGGTTGTATTAAATCTATCCATGTATATAGGTTTATACTGTTAAATATATTATACGTATATCATGAAAGGCAAATTTCTGGTTGATTTTGCGGAGAGCAAATGTAGTTGGAAGTTAATAACTATTAGTTATTCTATCTTGTTCCAGTAAAGGTAGTCTGGCTAAATATAAGGGTTTTAGGATAATTATAAGCAATATGAAATAAATAAGAAGACATAACAAAATACGTAGAACAAAGTACGTAAGTACCAAATATCTTAGAATACCACAAGAATGACACAGAGGCTATAATTATTTCTGAATTGGGATTAAATTCAGGTAAATATTTCCACGGGAAATTGAAACACATGGATTTGCGATTTTAAAGTTGACATTGCAACTAGAAATTGACTCATATTCGCATTTCTAAAGTATATCCTCCTATTAGGAAATTCTGTAGATCATAAATATTTACAACTAATTTGCAACTAAAAGGAACAAAATAATACGATTAGAGTACCACTTTTTTATAGAATGCAGCACCACGAGCATGAAGCTATTAGTACAGTTCGAGATGAGAATTCCTAGTTTGTAGTTGTTAGTAAAAACGCTTGTACTTTTGAAGCAATAGATCAATATTAGCGTATTCAAACACTGCATCTGTTTGTTTGTTCTGTCCTCCTTTAAAATTTTTGTTATTTATGTATGGAAGGATTCTTCTTTTGTATTTTGAAATTTACGGAATATTTGATGAATCTGCATTTCTACACGCGCGATAATTTGTATCCAAAAATAGTTGGTGAATACAAAACGGTACGCACCTATTAGGTTTACCGTTACCGAGTTCATGGGTTGCGAGGAAGCGTCGCTAAATCTATACTGGGTTCGTTTTACGAGCAGCCACACGACACGTGTTCGTTAACGGGACGTAAACGGAACGATTCGACGCCGTAACACCACCGCGGTAATGTCCCGGGCGCTCATTCGACAACCATTCTGATTGTACGACATGATAGTTCTTGTTTGTTACTTTTTGCTGTATCTGTATAAAATGTATAGAAACTTTTTCGTTTGGTAGATTTTTGTTTGCTTGAAATTAAATAAACTCAAGCGAGCGGCTAAAATGGTAGTAGATGAAAGTTCCAGGTATATTGCTGATGATAAATTCCATTCCATTTGATATACTATTAGTATTCATATATCTAACTAGCCTTTGTCTGCTACTTCGTTCACGTGGAATAGTTATTTTGAGCTAACGTTAACACACAGCGGAAGCTCTCAATAGGAAAAAACCCCGAGTTTACCTCTTTATAATATTAGTATAGATCTACATGTTACAGTAGATGGCGTGCGTGTCTTAGTTACAAATATTTTAGAAAAAGCATTTCTGTAATGTACACTCCTACTCACAATTTTACATTTCTTTAATACATTTTCAAAAGGCGCGTGCGGAGCCGTGGGTTACCCCTAGTATATATATATATATATATATACTAAATAGCAACTTTACTATTCTATCTCGACTGCACATAGAATGGATTTCCGGTTTTAATAAATAAGAAAAGGTTCCAAATGTTACTTAAATCTAGAATAATTCTATTACAATTTCACATGTCCGATTTTAATTATCGTGACACTAATTTAGGTCTACTTTAAATCAAGAATCAAATCAAGTTAGAAATGTTATCGCACAACGCCACTATTTCTTAAGATAGTGCCTCGCGTCGTATGGCGTGACGCGGGCTTATTTAGTTACTTCTATCAGTGCTTATATGAATAAACATGTGGAATGCTTAGAAGTTATGAACAGTTTAATCAATCTAAATTACTCAATAATTTACAAGAATCCACATTAACAATAATTAAATAGAAGTGCATTAACAACACATTGCCTATATTGATTAACATAGAAAATAATAGATGGCGGTGTTAGCAAACTTTCGACTGCTGGATGCTCCCACTATGACATATATCATATATAACCTATAGCCTGCTTAAATAAATGAGCTAGCTAACGCTGAAATAATTTTTCAAATCGGACCAGTAGTTCCTGAGATTTGCGCGTTCAACCAAACAAACAAAGAAACTCTTCAGATTTATAATGTTAGTATAGATTACTACTCTTCTCGCGTACTTCGCTTGAGCCGTCATTCAAATTATAATAACCTTTAATAGAGATGACTGGTTTTAATGAAACAAAGACTAAATGTTACTCGAGAATATGCTTTATGGTCTTCTTGGCGAGGTTTCATCGTGAACGTAGTACTTTAACAGTGATGTGTGTTTAAACAAACATACAGACAGATAGATAAACAGACGTTTCTAAAAATGATTGAAATTTTATTACTTATTCTTAGACACCTGCAATTTTTCCCAAAAATCAAAAAGTAGATATCCGTTAAAGGATTCATGAAAAAAAAAGAGTGCTGTGACAAACTATGCAACTTGAAAGTGTGCCATGGAGTGAAAAAGTTTGGGAGCCCCTGAGTTTTATAATCACTACTTGGTTGCACTCGTTAAAGTACATTTGCCCTATCCCATGGGTATAGTACTGGATGAAACGTACATTAAGTGCTCACGACGTGTATGCAAAATACCATGATGATCGGTCCAGCAGTTAAGGCGTGAACGCGTAACAAACAAACAAACTCACATTCGAATTTATATTAACTACTCTTCTCGCGTACTTCGCTTGAGCCGTCATTCAAATTATAATAACCTTTAATAGAGATGACTGGTTTTAATGAAACAAAGACTAAATGTTACTCGAGAATATGCTTTATGGTCTTCTTGGCGAGGTTTCATCGTGAACGTAGTACTTTAACAGTGATGTGTGTTTAAACAAACAGACAGATAGATAGACAGCCATTTCTAAAAATGATTGAAATTTTATTACTTATTCTTAGACACCTGCAAATTTTTTTTCCCAAAAATCAAAAAGGTACAGACACGTTAGATTCACTTTCTTATTATATGTATAGATTATACTAAAATTATTAATATTCCATGTTTAAATACTGATCACTTAATAATTGCTAAACTATGTGTAATGTCAGATTAATATAGAACTTAATTCGCGGAATATGATTACGTTATTCTATAGGGGTTAAATGGTAACACTGATTTTACGATTGATACGATATATAACATTGATTTACCCCTCACGCTTGCAAGCGCGTCGCAAGGACACCCCGCGAGCCCAGGACACGTCGACTTACGCCGGCCACCCGCACTTAAAACATCAACCTCGCACGCCTACACTCGGAACGCACTGGACCACAGAATATTTGTCTTACCTGGACACTCGGGCTTTAACCAGCAAAGAGCTTTCAAGTTATCGAAGCGTCATAAATTTTATATATAGATTTTTACATGTCAAAATAGTAACTAGCAAGCCTATCGAAGCAATATATGGAAGAAGTTTATGTGAACTTGTTTTTTTTTTATATTTACAAGACTTAACTTTTTCTACATTGCAAAATTACTTAGCTACTCAATTATGACCGTTAACCAATTTTAGAATCCGTGGAAACTCTCCAATTTTTTCCTAACAAATTACAAGCTACAAAGGCATTTATGATAAACAAAATCACAGATATAACTTTGGAAAAGCATTTTTGTTACGAGTAATTTATAACTTGTAAAATACATAGATGTTTTTGATAAATGTACTTCTGCAAAATTGCACTAATTTATAAGAGAAAAATTCTACAAGTTCTAATAAACTTTTGATAAACAGGGCACTCGCCTAATTTTCTTTGTTAGTACACTCGTACGAAGCAGCTATTTATCACAATAAAAATAAAATAGACACATAAGTATGTTATTGATATTAGTAGGCCTTGAAATATTAATAAGGAGGGTTTTTCATATATTCCTCTTATACTATACTAACTGACCGTTTGTAAGCATCGAGGTGAATGTAAAATACGCGAAAATGATTTCTCAGGTCAAAGTCTGTTTTAGTTTCTTAACAAAGAGGTAAATTGATTCGTTCTGACGACCAAACTGCAGTTTTTTCTCACTTGAAACAACTCGTCCAGAAGTAAGAAAACGTACGTTTACCGAAGGTAACGGTTAGCCGAGATTCTGTATTCACGTCAATGCTTTCTTTAAGGCTCACTGAGAGAGCTGTTTTAGAATTCTATCTGGTGCTAACTGAATGCCTAGCTGTGTATCACGGATGTCTAAACATTAAGCGGTCCGTTAAACATAAGTTTTATTAACTAAAGTTTAAGCTTAACTTAACTAAAATTTGAGAGTATAATTGTTTTTTTTATTGTAGCACGGCAAAATGACTTCACTGTGCCTGATGGTAAGCACAGTACAATCCAAAAACAATGGCGACCACGGAGTGACACACTATCCATCGCCAGTCGCCACTGTCATGCCGGCCTGCGAAAAGCTGGATATGCACAGGCTGATCCCGAAACGCGACCCGCAGAAGCGAATCACTATGACTTTTTTTTTCGCCATATACATGGTGGTTGCGACTCAGTCAGGCTGTAAAACCCTACCACCTCGGAAGTCGTAATCGGACTATGTGTGGAAAAGAACTGACTAATAGTAGATAAATTCACAAACACTTCTATTTTCTAGGTCGTGTATTATCTCAACAATACATTTACGTGTAGAGAAAGTTCTCCAGCATACAGAAAAGAACATATATTCTGCTAGAAAAAAATACTGTACTCGAGGAATAATTCAAATCTACATCATAGTTGATTGAAGAAGGCGTTACTGTGCGGAAATCCATCATTAAATAATACATTATAGTCGAAGCTTGCATCTTTGAAGAGTTAATATCGTCTGTAGATGTTTCGTGAAGGAGCGAATCACGTGTAATCTGCAACATAGTTTAATTGATTGAATATTTGTTATATTTAAAATACAAATTGTCAAGAAGAAGAAGATTCAACCAAGGAAAGAATTCCTAAATACTTTTGTTGACCTCAAGAGAAAAGGGGCTTTGGTATCGTATTATACAGTGTCAGCCTCCATCTGTACAGTGGTTCGCAAAGGCGAATATAAAAAGAACATTACTTATTTCTACTTTTAGATTACGGTCTGGGCACATTTTATCACGGAAATTTAAACACCTTATGAAATTTATAAATTCACCAATTTGCAACGAGTGCGGTAAGGTTGATTACATGCAAATAATATCTAATTGAGTGGATGCGTTTTATTAAACAGTACAATATTAATATCGGGGATGTGGGTGTGTATCACAGTATCAGAACTGATATCGGACCGTTGCAAAAAGCTGTGTAGTATATTTAGATTTAGTAGTTAGGTTATTTGTGTTTTTAGATTTAAGAGTTTTAGTTGTATATAGATAAGTTACGATGGGACTGACATATCGAAAATGATAAAAGTCCCATAAAAAAATAAAGAGAAAAAAAAAGTTTCAACTTTTTCAGGTTCAGCTCGCATAAATAAAACCAAATGTTATTTGTTGCAGTTAGGCGTGGAGTAACCAGTCAATTCCAGGCGGAAGTGCAAAGTAACTTCCACTCTAATATCAAATTTATATCAACGCAAGAGAAGTTGTTGGCAAAAGCCAGTATATATTAATTATAACTCATTATTTTTATATATAAATTATATCAATATGAAAACAACAACTAGCGAAAACTAAAAAAAAAGTGTGTGTGTACTTATGTACACGCGTTAGAAATTATACTTCTTTGGTGTAACAAAATAAAAGTCTTTTAAAAAATGTTCTCTTTCGCCTTATTCTATAAAAGGTATTTAATACATTGAAAGTTTTAATACAAAGAAATACAAACAACAAATACAAAGAAACAAAATGTTGACTATAGCTAACTTCAGGGTGTCGGTTTTTCGTGACGGTGCGCGCGTGCATCGTAAAAATTTATTCTCATCATTTTTGCCCAACGCGCCAAAAGAAGCATAACTTAAAAAATACAGCCAATAATCTAGAAAAAAATTAATAAAATCATTATTTCAGAGTTGGTTATTCCATTGTGAAATATATCTATGTTTCAGACTCGTTCAGGTTTTACCTACATTACATATGGATACGACTCTATTAGTGTAAAACTTTACGTTGCTCATAACAAATAATGTGTGAATTGTTATTTGCTGTGTAAATAAAGGGTGTTAAAAAGCGAATAATGTTATTATTATTTTCGGATTCTGTAATAAAAGAAATACAATTTCGTTTGTTATAATATTATTATAGTAAGATTGTGTCGCCGTCGGTGTTTATTAGAGTGTATTATTTGACCTTTTGTGAGTACTTCTTATATGCTTCAATAATCACGTGTCAAATGTATGTAATATAAATCTGGTGATATTTCTTCATCTGATAAAACTGTTACAATGTATAAAGTCAAGGAAGAAAATAACTAAATGGAATATAAACTATGTCGAAAGGAATATTATAATCTCGCTAATTTTATTTTTTTACAATTATTTGATGCTAGATGTAATTTTTTTTTAAATTCTTTAGGCTCGTTGAGCGGTATCTGTGGCATAAGATAAAGTTATTGTATGATTTGGCGTCATGACATTTTAGTGAAGCGTGACCGAGCGTATTGCGCATGCGCGGCTTGCGTCAGAGTTTTGTATTAAAATTGTGCAGTGTGTTTAAAAATGTATATAATTATTGCTCGGAGTACCAATAGATGTGAAAGCTAGAATAATGTTAACAATATCAATATGATATTTAAATAATTCTAACTCTATAATTCATTTAAATATTCAGAAAAAAACACAGTTATTTCATTGTTTCGAGTATTCACCTCTGTCTTGTGACTGCCTCGTCTTTATTTAATTTATTTAATAGTAAATTTACATGCAGTCTACCTAATGTCAAATGGTTATAGCAGTTTATATATACTCAACCTTTAAATTATTAATATTAGGATTGTATTCATCGGAATTGAATACGGCTATAGTAATAAGTCTTTAGAGTTTAAGTTATCGTGAAACAGTACTTTAATAGTGATGCGTGTTCAAACAAATAAACGTACAGACAGAAATTTCTAAAAATTTCTTTTTTTATATCATAGGAGGCAAACGAACAGGTGGATCCCCTGATATAAGTGATCACCACCGTCCATGGACACTTGCAACACCAGGGGAGTCACAAGTGCGTTGACAGCATATGTTGTGGGGGAAGGAAGGGTAGGGGAAGGGGAAAGTGGAAGGCGAGGGGAGGTGGGTCTCCGGCGCTCTTACTGACCGAACGAAACACAACAATGCAAGCACTGTTACTTCACGTCGGTTTTCTGTGAGAGGGTGGTACTACCCCGGGTGAGCCGACCCATTAAATGATTCAAATGTATTTTCTTACTTACAAACTTCTGCCCGCGACTTCGTCCGCCCGAAATAGTTACTTTTGGCTAACGCCAACACGCAGCTAAAGCTCTCAAAAGGAAAAAAAACACGTTTTTAAAACGTTCTTGATTTTTGCTCCACTCATAGTTTTGGATGGACTAAGAATTTTTCAAATCGCACCTGTAGTTCCTGAGATTAGCCTATTCAACCAAACAAACTAAACTTCCAGCTTTCTAATGTTAGTATAGATTACTACTCTTCTCGCGTACTTTTTTTTTTAACTTTATTTTTGGCAACCAATCTTTTAGATTATTACTGCCATTGTCAAGTAGTTAATAGTATTTCAAGTTCTACTTTCATTCCATTTTGGCAACCAGTCTTCTAGTAGGCCATCATTGCCATTGTCAAGTTTCTTGATATAATTTCAATGAACTAACAAGATGGTGGCCTACTTGTTAGAACTTTCCATGGAATTTTTGTGGCATCTCAGAATTCATGGTCCGTGGCATTATTTTCCATTCACTTCACTTATGCACAATAAACAAACTATATTACATAAAACACCACCAATTTTACACAATATAGAGTCAAGTAACACAAGATTATGAATAAAAAATAAAATCCACTACATGACAGACCAAGATCCCGCCAAAAACTCCTTCTCGTGTACTTAACTCGAGCTGTTATTCTAATTACATTCACTTTTGATAGTGTGTACCGATTTTAATGAAACAAAAACTAAGCTACACTCGAGGATATGCTTTATGATTTTCTTGGTGAGGTTTATTATGAACCCAGTAGTTCAGCAGTGACGCGTGTTCATACAAACAGACAGACAGACATTTCTAAAAATGAAATAAATGTTTTTTTCTGCTTATTCCTAGATATCTGCAACAATTACACGAAAATCACGAAAAGTACAGACACGTTAAATTTAAAAAATAATTATATTATAGAAGACTAGCTGGCACGGCAGACGTTGTCCCGCCCTGGTTATAAAAAAAAACCTTCACAAATTATATACCAAAACGTTCCTCATGAATCACTTTATCCACTGGTGAAAACCGCTTGAAAATCCGTTCAGTAGTTTTTGAGTTTATCGCGAACAGACAGACAGACAGACGCGGTAGGGGACTTTGTTTTATACTATGTAATTATTATATAGATATAGTTATTTTAAGTTTTATTTTATCCGTATTTAGTTTTTGTTTTAAGAGAAAGAGTAAGATAAATAAAATTATACCTAAATAATATACATATTATACATAAATAATCATTTTATTTTTATTGATTTTCATTACTTTAAGTTAGTAATAGGTCTAGTTAAGTTCTGTTAATATTGTCAACGTTGTTACACGATGAACTTATAAATAAAATAAAATAATAAATTCAGCCTGTAAGAGACCCATTGCAGGGCCATAGGCCTCTTCCCGAAGGAAGGTATGGGCGTAATCACCACGCCAGCCCACGACGTAATGGCGATTTCAAACTCTGAGAAATCCACAGTTCTATATTTTTCCCACATACAATATTACTACAAGAACATTTCTCAGGTTCCGGTTTCCTCACGATGTTTTCCGTCACCGTCAGACGATAGTGTTACCAATTTAGGATGAACAGTAACAGGATGAATTTATTACCCAATAAATAAATAAAATATGTTAAATAAAAATATAACACACTGTATAGGTATACAATAATCTACAATATTTAAGTTTGAAATGTTATAGAATATTACCTTATCCTATAGCAGCACGTACATAGCAGAGCACATGATTAAATTTCAGTTCACGATACAATCCAGAACGATTTCTATTACTTGCTGTAAATATTTAACTGCACCAGGCCGCGTATTTCCCCGGGGCAGCACTCGAGTGGTACAAAGTAAATTTAACTTTTAACACAATACGGACTCGTAAACCGGTTTCCTGGCTGAAGTTATTTTAATAGAAAAAAACAACTTCGCACTGAGAAGTAGGCTGCGAAGAAAACCGAGAACGTTGTTTTCTAAGTCATTAGTCACACGAGTGAGTTGTCTGACATACAGTCGTTTAGAACATCCAATAATTTCAATTACTTATTGGCTATCGGACATTAAACAAATAACATTGATAATGATCACAATTCCGGCTGGAATTTTTGAATAATCCTGTGAATTAATTTAAACTATATTATAAATATTTAGTGTTTACCCATAAATTCCTTCATCTTAGTCTGTTCATATAAAAATAATTAATTTACCTCTTGTTTATTCGGGATAAAGCATGAAGCAGCGGAACGGAGATTTTAACGAGACAATTAATGATTGGTAAAGGATACTGTAGATTATACTAAGGTTAATATTATTATGTTTTACAGCAGGAACTAAGCAGTCATCACAAATTAAAAAAAAAAGAAAATGAATGTCGGTAAAAGGAAATGGTAGTTAAGTAATAATAGTAAAATTATTATATAAAAAATAAAAAGATAACCTACAATTAATTCATGTAAATAGCTCCTATGACACAAACCATTTGTATAAGAATGAAGTCGTATGAACCATCTAGTTAAAATGTAATACTTAATAATAAAATATAATCTATTTCACTCCTACTTACCTACGTTATGTACGTACCTACGGTATGTTATATGTGTATTATCTAGGGGCTGTATTTTATTTTTGTTTTCTTGTATCTTCGTCGTTATTTAAAAAATCATATAACACCTTTAATAATGTTTTAATTAAATTATCCTTGTTAAGTGTTATGTTCAGTTCGTGAAGTCTACTTATTAGTTTTTTTATTAATCAGCCAACCGGCAGAAAAGCGTAAAACTTGGATTTTTATATATATCAATAATATCGCTAACTTTTTCTTTTTAATTATGCAATGCTTGAGAACTTATGCATATTGTGTGTTAATTGATGCTTACTTTTATTACTTTAATACCAGTAAAGTAATAAAAGTGATTTCAATAGAAAACCAAATTATTACATCATTTATTACTGTTTATTTAGCCCCTATCAAAATATCTAGCGTTGATAGCACAAAAAGCCTGTATCTGCGTGGAAATTCGCCAGAATCATTTCGGGCGTTGAGAAAATGCAGACATTTCTATTATATTAATATGTATATAAAGAGTTAATACAAGATGTTTTTCTAAATAAAAAAAATGATGGTTTGATGATATGATCGTATTCGCGAAACGTGTCGTTCGTATGTCACGACCTCGGGTCGACAGTGAACATAAACGATGGCGCGCCCGAGTGTCCTCAACTCGGAAGTGTTCCGACATTACTTCAACACTGCAAACTTATGCATGACACACTCATCTACAATTGTTTCGGAACAAGCATACCTGAGACCGAATGTCGGCTCCTTATTAAATAAAGACTAACTCCATTACAGTTACACTCGGGAATTAGTTTAGAAAATTATAAGTTAAAGCACGTTATTTTCATAATTTTTTAATACCTTACAGGTTGTAATGTTTGATCGCAATTTCAGCTGTTGTTCAGTGATGATGTAGTCTAATATGGTACACGTTAAAGCGAGGGGTGGACTAGCTTTCAAATGCAGCTGCCAGAACATATATATACAGATTTTGAAATTGTCACCTAGTCGCTCCATAAACCATTTTCAACCCAACGTTTTCCTTAGAGCCGAAAGCTCTGGTTCTTTGAATTCAATTAATTAGTATTAAAATGTAACAATCAAATAAACAAAACTGATGAATTTGTACTTAATTTAATGAAACTTTAAAATGTATATTTGGTTATTTAAAAACCAATTTTTTAAAGTTGAAACATCATTTTTTATCGGTACTCTTCGCGAGGAATGACCCGTTTGTAACAATCACATATAGAAAGGCGATAGAGACGTATATAAATCAAAGCGATATTTTAACATTAACGATTTTCACGATACAAGTATGCGGTGAGAGAAACCTATAAATATTAAAGCTTACCTCGCTCGGCTATCGCAATGACGCGACGCCAGGGCGGGCGGCGACCGTGAAAAACGGATAAGCTAGTGATCCCCACAAATCCCGTTGCCCGAAAACTTTTCGAGATTTTCATACGTTTGGGCTCATATCTCTTGTTGCTCAATTATCACATATAAAGTAAGTATACATTATCAATTGAAATTTCAAGGACCTATAGACATGACTTCACAAAAAAATATCACAAACTATATGGGTATTTTTAGCGCGATCTTGGTCTGTTATATAGTAGATTTTATTCATAATCTTCTATTGTTTGACACGCTTGTAATATTGATAGCATTGTACGTAATATAGCTTGGTTATTATGTACAAGTGATGTGGATGGGAAATAATAACACGGAACATGAATTCAGAGATACTACAATAACTCCCTGGAAATTTCTAACGTGGGGCCCCTCATCTTGTTAAAACAATGAAGTTATTATAAGGCGCTTGTAATGTTATTATCTATTCGACAATGGCAGTAATAATCTGACAGGCTGGTAGCAAAAAAAAAATACAAAAAAAACCTTTGTATTGCGTAGAGTATAAAAAAATATATTAATAAATCTGTAAATCTGTCTGCACCATAACTATTTACTTAGAACTTTTATTTTCCAAATTTTGGAATAGGTATCTATTACGAACAACATTTACCCTGTATATTATATTATTTTCTGTCTGTATATGTGTAATTTATAAACGATATGATGAATTCCATGAAGAATTTAAAGAAATCTTAAAAAGTATTTTATGAAATTAAATATTTCTTTCTTCACAAAAAAATATCACAAACTATATGGGTACTTTCGGCGCGATCTTGGTCTGTTATATAGTAGATTTTATTCATAATCTTGTCCTTTACGTAATATAGCTTGTTTATTATGTACAAGTAAAGTGGATGGGAAATAATAACACGGAACATGAATTCTGAGATACTGCAATAACTCCCTGGAAATTTCTAACATGGGGGCCATTATCTTGTTAAAACAATGAAGTTATCATAAGTGACAGGCTGATAGCAAAAAAATACAAAAAAAAACCTTTGTATTGCGTAGAGTATAAAAAAATATATTAATAAATCTGTAAATCTGTCTGCACCATAACTATTTACTTAGAACTTTTATTTTCCAAATTTTGGAATAGGTATCTATTACGAACAACATTTACCCTGTATATTATATTATTTTCTGTCTGTATATGTGTAATTTATAAACGATATGATGAATTCCATGAAGAATTTAAAGAAATCTTAAAAAGTATTTTATGAAATTAAATATTTCTTTATTTCAAGTAGATTTTAATGACATATTGTATTTTATGTTTTTTTTTTAAACTTAGGTCCATACTAATTATCAATGATACTTTAAAAAATCATAGGATACGAGTAAAAGTTAAATAATGTCACAGTAAACAGCTAAAATTAAGTATATATATTAAGTAAGCATTTCTGTTTACTAGTGGACGCCCAGTGGTCGACATTCGACCATAGTTCATTGATTTTTTTAAGTTTGAATGTTATTAGGGTTAATATCATTGTTGAATGTAGAATGAAAAAGGGTAATTGAAACGTAAGAGTAAAATAATACATACAGTCGAGCATAGCAACCTCCTTCACAACTTTTATTGACAGATGTCAAAATGTCTTTTTTATTTACATGTGTGTATATATTGTGTAAAATTGAAGCAATAGTGTGAGTAATGCATTAATTAATTTAATGTACTTATAATGCATTTTATATAAAATAAATAGCTTTCTGCACTTCTCCTCCATATAAACTTTAACTATGCCAAATTTCACGTTCATCCGTTCGCCCAATTCCGTTAAAAAGGGATACAAAGTTTAGGCTTCACGTATTAATATATAGATGATGTTGAATAATTTTCGTTGTTTTTGGTTAATTAACTAATTCTTCTAGCTTAATATATATGTCATAATTCGAACTCAATTATTAACATTATTACTAACAATGAATAACATCTCGGATAATAAAGAGATATTTTCGTTGATAGGTTTCGTAGTTCTGAATAACATTTACCTTGAATATGATGTTATTTTCTGTCCGTCTGTATATGTGTAATTTATAAACGATATGATAAATTCCATGAGGAATGATTAATAAATGCTTTGAAAGAAATCGTAAAAAATATTTTATGAAATTAAGTTATTTTTTATTCCAAGTCAATTTTAATGGAATTTTGTATTTTATGCTTTTTTTTTAAACTTATGGTCCATAATAATTATCAATGATACTTTAACAAATCATAAGATATGAGTAAAAGTTAAATAATGTCACAGTAATAATTTTCGTTATGTTTTTGATTAATTAAGTAATTCTTGTGGTTTCATATATATGTCATAAATCGAACTCAATTATTAACATTATTACTAACAATGAATAATATCTCAGATAATAAAGAGATATTTTCGTTGATAGTGGGTTATCGTTGTTCTTTAGCCAACATCTCTCTTCATCTTAGAAGTTGGATATTGAATTACTATTTATTACATTGTTAATATCAAATATTGTACTGTAATTAATCGATTTATATAATATTTTATTGTATTTTTGTTTAACAATAACTTCTATTAGACAACTATTATCTTTAAATATATTGATTGAGAATTGATAATTTTCGTTATGTTTTTGATTAATTAAGTAATTCTTGTGGTTTCATATATATGTCATAAATCGAACTCAATTATTAACATTATTACTAACAATGAATAATATCTCAGATAATAAAGAGATATTTTCGTTGATAGTGGGTTATCGTTGTTCTTTAGCCAACATCTCTCTTCATCTTAGAAGTTGGATATTGAATTACTATTTATTACATTGTTAATATCAAATATTGTACTGTAATTAATCGATTTCTATAATACTTAATTGTATTTTTGTTTAACAATAACTTTTATTAGACAACTATTATCTATAAATATATTGATTGAGAATTGACAATGAATTGACTTTACATTTAATCATTATGTTCTCCTTTACAATTAAAACTCTAAATGTATAATAATTATATCATAATGTCAATTCTTATATTAAACCAAAATTCTATAAAAATCCTTAGTATTAGAATTCTATTATAAACTAGCTGTGCTCGCGACTTTGTCCGCGTAGAACCTTATTTAAAATACAGTGATTAATAAAGTCATCTGAATGTATTAACTCCATTTATTATTTACTTTTCTCCCGTACCTACTCCGCGTTATCATTAAAAGTAAATTAAAAAAAAAAGTATTAACCGACTTCAATATCAATCAAAAACGCATAAGGCACTAAAAAGCGGAAAATAAATAGTTTATCAAATTAACCAAATTAAATAAAACATATGAATATGTGTGCTACCTAGAGATGTATTTATATATTATATGTCTAGAAGAAGATATAGAAGATTAAGATTAGGAATCTTGTACCACCCTCTCATAGAAAACCGACGTGAAGTAACAGTGCTTGCATTGTTGTGTTTCGTTCGGTCAGTGAGAGCGCCGGAGGCCCACCTCCCCTCCTCTCTCCTCTCTCCTTTCCCTCTACCTCCCCTAACCCTTCCCCCCAAAAGGTGGCAACGCACTTGCGACTCCTCTGGTGTTGTTGGTGTCCATGGATGGTGGTGATCACTTAACATCAGGTGACCCACTTGTTCGTTTGTCACCAATGACATAAAAAAAAAAAAAAAGTTTATCAAATTAACCAAATTAAATAAAACATATGAATATATGTGCTACCTAGAGATGTACATATATATTATATGTCTAGAAGAAGATATAGAAGATTAAGATTAGGGATCTTATATGCCAAGCTCCAAGCAATTTCGCTCACATATATCTTTGAACAGATCACGAGAGCTTTGTTCGTTTATTGGAACTAATGGCGGAGACTCGGCTGTCTACTGAACGCTATTGTTCACATATAAATTGCTCTTACCCCTTTATTCTGAATTAATAAAAAGCTGGAAGGGATTGATAACTTAGTTATAGCATACATTTATAGCATATAGCCTGAAGCTGAATGGTGATGTAAGATAGTAACTTGCTAAGCCTAGAGGGTTTTTTATGAACTGATTAACGCTATTGGTCTGACGAGTCTTTACAACTACACCGGACTCAGCCGAGCGCTTAAAAGGCTAAATATACAAATCTGTATACAAATACATATATATTTTAGTAAGTCAGAATTAATAATAGAAAAAAAGATTACATGGTGATTTCAAGCCGACTCTTATTATTACCAGACAGATTTACAGGGCATCTTCGGGATCAAAGAAGTTTTAACCAAAAAAAAACGTAATCACGCAAGAGATTTTCGGGTGTGAAATTCTTGCATCAGCCACTAGATTGATATATTTGTAAGACATATGTATATGCTAACATAGCGAGTTGTGGTACTGTGGATTAGACAACTTCTGAATGGAAATTTCATGTAGGGATCCGCTCTGGTTGGATCAGAGGCTAACTTTTACACCGGATTGAAGAACTTTGGTAACATAATACTTATACATTGGATGATATAAAATGAATTGGTTTAGAAAATAGACGCGTGGTTTTAATCTATTTGCAGTATTCATAGTAGTTATTCTCTCTGATTGACGATATACAGATACATTTAATTCTTTTACGGGCTAGATTGTATCCGTTTTCAGTTCCGTAACCTAACTATTATTATAAATGCGAATGTAAGTTCGTTTGTTGTTATATTTTCATGTGTTAATCTCGTCATGAAATTCTGCATATAAGTTGTCAAGAATATCGGGTACTTTTCAAGGTCCGTTCGTGTAGGATAGGTTAAATCAACATTAAACTGAGAGAAGGCGGGGGTAAAAGCAGACACATAAAAAAATTTGGCGTATGTTCCAACACGGAGTTAGTTCAGACTTTTAGGTAATAGTGTTAGGTTTTATAACAAAGTTCCAAAACACATTACCGATTTGCCAGATAGTGAGTTCAAAAACCATGTCAAGCGGGTTTTAATATCAAAAGGCTATTATGGGGTGGATCAATACGTGAACGATTTTGACGTCTGGAAATGACGCCCCTCTCTGTGCATCCACTAATAGCGAATGTAACTATTTATGTCTTGTAAAAATATATAACATGAACTATGAAGAGATAAACCAGATCGAGTTTCTTGCGGGTTCTTCTTGATGACTGGGTTGTTTTCCGAACTGGTGGTAGCTTTGACATTCATAAGCGCCTTCTCAGGGCCTAAATTGAATAAAGAATATTTTAATTTTGACTCATAATTTTAATTATGTATAATTTATATCGGTATTACTTTGTGATTTTTTTAATACCGGTCTTTATTCATCTACCAACGTTTCAATAAAGGTTTGTAAGCTTTTTCAGCTTATATGACATTTACAAACATTTTTGATGTTAAATGAGTCACTAGGAAAATTGACGAAAGTCGACAGTTCGAAGGATCAAGCCATTTGAAATCCATGTAGCTATAGCGTGAGCTAACTCGACTGTGGCGCCATCTTTTAACTGCATTTGCTATATTAAATAGGTAACCTCAGATAATGATGTAGTATATTCCAAACGTAGTGTATCTTCGATAACACTGTCATTTAAAATTGGCTAACTAATAACTTTATTATCTAATAATGCGTTCCGTCAAGAAAAAAAAACTTTTCTGGAGGGATAGAATCTATATAAACACGAGCAAATACTAGTATGTTATATTTACTAAGTGTACCCACGGCTTCGCATGAGTTTATTATTGATAATGTTTATATCCTTTCGATTTTGCAAATATGTACATTTCTCCTGTACTAGATTCCTGTTAAATGTACTCTTTTGTTATATTTTTAACTCTTAAAATATTGTTGATTTTTTATAATACGTCAATTGCAAAATGGTATATAGTTCTCAAATATAATATTTTATTAAATTCGGTAAACCCGCTTTCGATAGAGAGAGAGGAATATTTAGAATTAGCAGGACCGGCGGACGTTGTTCTGCCCTGATTATTAAAGAAATCTTAGACAGTTATATACAATCACTCTATCTATCTATACTAGTGAAAACCGTTTAGCAGTTTATCGCAATCAGACAGACAGACAGACAGACGTGGCAGAGGGCTTCGTTTTATAATATGTAATGATATCTAGATAGACTATCGAACGTTCTTGTAGCTTCATATTCGTGATTAGCATGTTTTATGACAGAAATAATAAGATTAGAAAAATAAATTGTCATGTAAAATAAACTCCAGTTAAATTAGAATTACAAATTATAAATACCGAATGACAATTTTAAATGTAAATAAATGGGTTCCATAAATATTTGGCTAAATTAAAACAACATTTATTTATTTCATCTTTATTGTACATAACTACATAGTATAAAGCAAAGTCATCTGCCGCGTCTGTCTGTCTGTTCGTGACAAACTTAAAATTTACTGAACAAATTTGCATGCGGTTTTCACCAGTAGATAAAGTGATTCCTGAGGAAAGTTTAGGTATATAATTCGTCAGGGTTTTTCTTTATTGTCAGGGCGGGACACCGTCTGCCTAGCCCGCTAGTATACACTATAAGATATTTCAAATGATGTGGTCAGTACAAAAGATCTAAAAAAATCTAAAAAATAGTAACCTGTTCCAGGCATCCTTTGGATAGATAAGTATCAAGGCAAAGAATCAGGAGTACAAGTAAAACAAAATGAAAATATATAATGACATAGAAATTTATATTACAATTGAGATAAATATAGTTTTTGCAAATTAACACTTCAGTTCAATTTGACCAAAACCATCATTCGTATCTTGTGTAAATTGAATGGCCTTTACAAAGAAACAAGGAAGAGTCCAAGTTTTACTTTGCAATTCTAGAATACAGGCGAAGTCTTCAACGTAACAACTGTGCTAACAAGCGATTTGAACCAACAATAGTTCAGTGTCATTTAGATGCCTTATTTTATTTTATTAGTGTTTAGTTACTTGTCTGTGCTCGCGATTTTTCTTGTAAAAAGCGATTTTGTTGTTTGATAGAAACCACGTATTTATCTGAAATAATTATAAGCTATGATCCTTCATCGATTTACAGTCGCTTCTTATATTTTGTCATCACTGCTTATCTCCTATAAAAAAGCGTAGTTATATGTAGAATAAGTAGTAATTCAGAAAATTCTCTATCTACCTGTAAGAGCCTAGTTAAAATTGGTTAAGTCCTTTTTAATAAACCACGATAAACAACAAACACTTAATATGTAAGTTTCGATCAAGAAATTTAGTTTCGATTGACAGGTAGTCAGTCTACAATGACGTAATAATAACATTAAAAGTAATTACTGTAAATTTATCGTCAAGCATATTTGCGTAGTCGGATTGTGACGCTAGAGATAAATGATTTTTTTATCGGTTTAGTCTTTCCGAATAAAGCCTTTGAAGATGCCGCTTTTCTTATACGGTAACACGGTATTCACTAACGAACAAAACACAGGAGACTGCATTTCACACCTGCATTCCTACTCGAGAAATACATAAGTTGCCAAGGAACTTTCGCATATCTAACGTAACCAAAATTACGCATCATTGACTGTTATAGTATAAGGATCATAAACATTATTCATATTTTCAGCCGCCTGTCTTGCGTTTTCGCCTTTATCGAAGGAACACTTTAAGAAAACTGGAAAATATGGCGTATTTTTTATTTGTTATGTTCATCCTGGACGTCTGTTTAGGCAACATTGAGTCAGCCAATCACAAACTTGTCAGAACATTTTTTTAGTACCAAATCGTATTGCTTTAGCGCCATCCAGTGTAACCTAATCTCAGTTATACTCTATATAGATACATACGTCACATACAGATAACCAAAGTCATTTATTGGAAAAATAATGGATTTCTTTACCATTTTACACTAGATTTCTTAATTTCTACACCAGTAGGTATAAGCATATACAGGCTAAAAGTTTATACAGTAGCAATATGGAGGATTTATGGAGGATATTCTGCACTCGATTCTCGTTCTAAAGAAATTAAAAATAGGTGCTGAATATTTGACCTAATTATTTAGAAAATTACAAAAATTATACTCAATCCTCTACGCGTCTATGTTAAAGCACAGTGTTAATGACCGTCGGGTGTAGTGAAAGTGAACGTGGGAATGACACGAACAAAACAAAAGGTCTTATTATCGTCTTATTAGCGAAAGTTATTAACTCCGGGTCGCCCCTTGCAGCTTTCGGCACCGTTCATTGCATCTTGGCTTATTACGTTTGTATCTATACTTTTGAAAATCTTAGAACAAAATTTGACTTACGTTTTCTTTGTTATATATTAGTATTTGTTTTGATATTATTATTTTATATGTTAAATGTGACCATGAACTATAATTTCTAAGAATATTGTAAGCGACTAACCTAACACCTGGTATACATTTTTATTTATATACGCGTGGATATTGCATAAATGGTTACATGTATGGTTAGTTCGCTCCAATGGTTTAATAGATTCAATTAACATAAGTGTGCAAGGTAACAACCCGAGTTCAGATTTGACCGCTTTGGCATCCTTTGCTAGTTATCATTTCGATTTTCGGTTCA